>CM068299.1:8546311-8675779 GCA_034768395.1 Linum lewisii
TGTTTCTTGGAGCTCAACTTTCTCATGGAAGAAGTACTTGACATTAAAGAGGTACTAAGTTGGACACCATAAGCAGGTATCGTCGAGCTTAAGACGGTAACTAAGCGCTTCTTGGGAGGCACCCCATGTTATCATTATTTTTTGCTTTTAATTGTTGTTTGAGGTTTTTGTGTTGTTTTGCTTTTTGTAAAGGTTTGGCAAGCAATTGGGATCACTCTTCACCAAGGATCATCTGGAATCTTTTCACCACTATTAGTCCTATGCTCCTCTCTACCACGCGGTAATTTCGTTCCACCTTACCCTCCTCTCTCGTGATCATGAGGACAATGCTCCTGTTAGTCGTAGGGGAGTTTGAGGTTTGGTGTGATTATTTGTGGTAGAGATGTAATGATATGCTTTGCTTGATTTGCATGATGTTGATTGTTTCCAAATTCCTCTATCTTAGAATCATTCGTCTGGATTTTGGTGTTTAATTGACTTCAAGCTTCACAATGCGTTAGATGTTCCACTTAGAACATATAACCGCATGTTAGCAATAATATCAAATGAGTCTAGGCCAGAACAGAGATTTTATCACTCTTGTATGTTGGTGATTGGTTTGATACGTTTTTTGTACCGCTCGATACACCGGTCTAGATGATAAGGCAATTAGAATTTCACACATTCAGCAAAAAGCCTACCCGATCAGTAGCCTTGGCTGTTTTTTGGATCTAACATTTCACCATTTTCCATGTTTTTATCACCTTTTTATCCTCGTGACTGTGGCTTGGATTAGACGGAATCAATTAAAAATTGATGTGGAATTGTAAGGAGCTAGGGATAAGTGGCTAGTGTGTGAAGAGAAAGTTCAAAAAAAAATGCTAAAAAGAAAAGAAAAGCTAGGCAAGCTCGGCCCTAAGTGAAGTGTTGGGTTGAGCACAGCAAAGGAAAAGGGCTGTGAGTAGGAGGTTCAACACCAAAGTGGAGTGTTGGATCGAGCATAGTATGCAGTCGGGGGGGGGGGGGGGGGGGGAAGAAGAAAAAAAATAGAAAGGAAAAGAGTTCTCAAAAGTGGCCCTTGTTGTAGTGATTCTAGCTTGAGCGTAAAAAAGTGCAGATCTGAGGCGGACGCAGTCGAGTCGATAGCCACATCGCGATCATTCACCACTTTCCAAAATTTTCCTACCCCACCTAATCCGTTCCATTTCCCGAGTTGAAGCCTTTTGATTAGAGTCGGTGTTGTCGTGGTCGGTTTCTGTGTTCTCAATTAACAATACTTGAAGTGTGCAGAAAATAGTGAGGTCTAGATTGTTTGGTTGACGTTCTTGCATGTGTAGGTTAAGTTTGTTCGTGGAACAGTTTAAGCCAAATTGTTATTGCTTGAATCTAACGGGACCGATCTTGTCATTTGTGACTTGGATGCTTTCTAATTCATTTGCTTGAGGACAAGCAAAACTTAGTTGTAGGGGAATTTGATGTGACTTTTTAGTGCATTTTTAGCTTATGATTGACCTATGAAATGCCGTGTTTGATCCTTAAATGCCATGCTTAATTACTTTTATTGAAGTTTTGTGCTAAGTGTCCTTTGTTGTCCGGTTGTACTTTGAGGCCAATTCCGTGTCTATTGGAGTAGTTTTCTTGGAATTTTCAGGTCTTGGCGTCGTAGTACGGTGACAAGGAGCACGTAGGATCAAACGGGAGGTCAATCGGAGCTAGGATGGAGGAGATATGGCCGTTGCAAAAACGAGAAAACTGCGTCCTTCATGAAGAAGTTTTCGGCGAGAACTCTAAGTTCTTGCCGAAAACCTCAACGTTTTCAAACAGGAAGATTACAGAAGGATGAGGTTCGATTTTCGAAGAGGTTTTCGGCGAAACATTCAGAGTTTTCGCCGAAAACATTAGAAGGAATTGAAGCTGGTCGGCGATTTTCAAAGGGATTTTCGCCGAAAACTTATACAGTTTTCGCCGAAAAACTCAGGGAATTTCCAGCAGACTATTTAAAGAGAGAGAGGTGGAAATTTTGGGGGGACAATTCATTATTCAGCTTCGACAAAATGCTCCCACCTCTTTTCTTCAACTTCTCAATCACTTTTCTCCTCATCTCCAATACCAACCCTAGAGCAAGGTGCAACTCAAAGTAAAGGAGCTTGGATTGAAGTCACAACCTTGGAAGAGGAGCTTGCAAGAGGAGGATTGTCATGGTGTTCTTGGTGATCATCTTTCTTTTCTTTCCTTCATTTTCCTTGGTCATGTGTGGCTGATTTCTTAGGTTTCCTTGGATTGATAGATAGTTGTGTAGGAGAGAGGTTGATTGTACAAATATGCCCGATTGACCTTGGATTTAAGAAGATGATCTCTAGACTTGTTTTCAATTCCAATTATGTTATGTGTTGATTTGGCCTATCCTTTGTGATGTAATGCATGAGAGTGCTTAGATTACATGGTTTGTAGGTCTAGGGATTGAAGAGAGTATGTTCTAAGAGATTAGATCATCTCAATTCAACCATAGTTGCATGATTTCTCCCTTGTGCATTTTATCGAACAATTGGTGTGCATTAGGTTTTTCATTCAATTGAACTTTGATTAGTCTTTTGATGATTTCTTAGTGTTAGGACATTGACATGAGAGTGTGGTGTCTAGCCTAGTGGTCATAGAGTCATAGGAGAGGGTTTTGTAGCTTGGCATTTCATCAAACACCTTTAATGCATCCTTAGTCACTTAGCTTGAGAGCGAGAGCCTAGGTTGAGTGGTTATAGGATAGGAACTTAGTGCGACGAGAGTGCATTGAGTCTATAAGGGATTTGCGTGGTCATTTGATTGCAACCTCAATCATGTTTGGCTTGTTTGTGATTTGTTCCTCTTGAGCATGATGAAGCTATTTTCCAAGTGAACCTCCTTTATCTTTGTTTTGCACGCTTTGTTTTGCACGCTTTGTTTGTTTGTTTAGTTCTCTTTATATTTTCATTGTTTCCTTTTTCAAACTAAAAATCATTTTAAATGAATAGACGTCCATGAACCGTGTGAGTATTAGCTTTTGAGAGAGCCCTCGTGGAATATGACCTTGATAGTTGTGAGTTAAATCTTGCACATCATGTCACAATACATCTTAGGAACTCAACGTCCTCATTGAGGTTTGTCCCACCATCATTCAAGAGGGCGTAAAGAGGCTTTGATACCACTTGTAGCACCTAACCTTTTGGCCTAAACTCTCATGAATTTTCCTTTGGAATGCATCATGGTGACTTCCGAGGAGGCCACTCATCCTCTGCACCACTCCACCCTAAGCATGTTTAACTTTGGAGTTCTTACAAGAACTCCTCCTTTACACCCCAAAATGTGTCTTGTCAGTTAAGATTTGAATTATTCTTGATACTTCATGGATCTTTCTTTGATTTGTCGATGTGGGATTTGCCTAGGATTTCATAGTCCGAGTCAGTCAAACCATTCATCTGCCATTGATTTTATGAAGTTAGAATTGGATGGTTGGATGGTGGTTTCCGCCGGGCGGACAGATCAACACTTCCGCACCAAGCCAAACTAGTCTGAGTCACTAGTTCCATGTATTTGTCCAAGTTTGGTGGGATAGGCAGTGGGAAGCTGTTCAGTGAATATCATCGTGTGAGCGGCTAACGAATAGCTAGTTGCCTCCACTCCTGCTTCAATCAATGTTTGGAATTGTTGGATCATTTCAGGATTGTGTGCTTGTCTAGTAGGCTTTGTTCATGCGCTCGTGGAGCGTCTTGTACTTTGCATCACAACTACCCCAAGTGCTTAAATCTTAATCAAAAAACCCTTTTGATTAGCTACATGTAAATTTTTCCACAATCTTTTGAAGTGTTTTTTTATATTGTTGTTCATACACACAAGAATGAAATGGTTGTATGGGATAGTTTTCTCTTTGATTATGATTGTTTATAAGATTATAGATGTCGAATTCAAATATACATATAAGCATCTTCAATTCCAAAATAGAAAACTCCATTTATGTACACCTCAACTACTCTATTCCTAATTACCAAAAAAAAACTACTATTTTCTCACTAAAAGAATTTATTGTATCTTGATTTGACACTCTTTCAATATTAATAAAATCATACAATATCAAATAATGAATTCACGCACGTATAGAGTAACCTTTCCGTTTACTTTGGATTGAAACAATAACAATTTAATAATTAAATAATTTTCTTTGTATGTTTATCATCAATATAGTAGACCATTAGTACTCTCTCTAGCAGACATTATTCCCAAATTGTTTTTTGTAATATTTATTAGAAATAATTAAGTAATGCCGCCAAAGGTGTGAAACCGGAGAGAAGTAAACATACTGAGTGAGGAGAGGCGCGTGGGAAAGGGAAACAATTAAATTAGGCGAGGGGGACCGAAAGGTAAAATTCCCTGTTTGACCGGGCATTCATTTCCTCGTGATTCGTGCATGAGTTCGCACGTGTTGACTGACCGTCCGATCCATGGCTGCTAATTAAAACAATAATAAAGTATAAAAACATAATACACCTCTCTTTCTCTTCCTATCCCTCTCGCAATTATTTGGGGTGTTTCATAAAGCATAACGCAGTAGAAGTGGGTCCCCACGCGCAGCGCTGAAAGTAGGAAGTGGGGAAACGCGGCGCGGCTGCCGCCTTATTTTGCATTTATAAAATTTCATTGTGTGTCCCTTGACTCTCCCCCCGTCTCCTCGTGTTTTGTCTCCGTCCATTATATATTTCGCTTTTCCCATTATTATCTTGGGCTGCAGGAAAATTTGAAAATACAAACTTACTCAAATTTTTATACCTAACAAACAAGTTATTTGTCAAATGCCTTATTTTAGAAAATTCACCAAATTTCCACTTCACAAAACGACCCTCTTATAGTTTCTTATAATCTTTAAATTTTAACAAAAAAATTGTTATATATACCCATTCTAATAGTTAATATCCTTGTTTTTTTTTAACATTAGTTGGGGAGTTGGATCTACTATTGTGAGGATCATTTAGAGTTCTTATATGAGAACACTATTTACAGTCGTTGGATGATGATCTTAATCTAATTGCGGGGAACCAGGTATGGACATAAGGGGGAAAATGAGATAACTAATTTAAAGTGGAACCAAAACGAGAACTAAAATAAGTCGTACCAATACCCTAATATCCATTTCATAATCTTGAATCTCTATTATTAAATTAAGAGGGTAGATTAGTGTCCTTATATAAGGACACTTGAGGAGTCCTCATATTAGTATTGCCTGGGGAGTTTGATATCCTTCTAAAGAAGAAGATTTCTAAAGTGGAAGAGGGATATTGTAATTTTCTGACAAATATGCCTCTTATTATTGTTATATTACTTTCCTTTCTTTCCATTTCCCCCACCATCTTCAAGGACAAAAATGAGGGCAAGTTGGTAATTGCACAATTAATTACCTTTAGTAAATAATACTCTAAACAAATAAGAATGGTGCATAAAGTGGCATAAAACTCATTAACCCCTTAATAACTAGTTTCGAATATCATGATATTCGAGATAGCCCATATCAAACGACCTCACATGAACTTCTTGGTTTGATCTAGTATAATAGTGACTACTATACAATGATAACGGAAGGTTACTAGACACATAAGAGATGAGAGAGGTAACTATATGTAATATGTGTGTTTGTGAATTGATTTATATTTTTAGACGATTGAGTGTGAATTTGAACTTGTGACCTCTTTCACAATTGATTTGTTTTCATAATGTGTATTTTTATCAATCTTCTCTGAAAAAGTCACATATTCATGTAAAAATAGTTTGTAAATATGTTAACGAAACAGAATGTAAAGAGAGTGATAATGAAGAATTGATGTAATCATTTTGATCCTTGTTTATCATAGTATTTTTCAATGTCTTTGTTTTCTGTATTCTGAGAACTTCTCATCTTTCCTAGAAATTTTGATTTCTCCCAAACAAAACAATGAATCACATTGACTTTCACTACTCTTTAGTTTATCAAATATGTATACAAACTATATAATTCAAAAATTTATAACTTCTAACCATTATTTTTCCAATTTTCCTCAATCATCATAATTTCTCTAAATCTCAATCTTCTCCCCTAAAGGATATCTAAATTATTTCTGAATGAAAACGCAAGAGTGATGGAAGGTTTGATTCTACAAATAGAGAAAACTAGGTTAGAATCTTCATTGCTACATAGCTTTGGGATATAATCTTTGTAATTAAACTATAAAAGGGTGGTTAAGGTGTGAAGACAATAATGAAAGAAAGAAGAAAATTCCCCACTTAGGAGACAAACTGCATGACGTACCCAACCTCAACCCAACCGATCCCTCCCAATAAGTCAACAATTTTAATTAATTTCCTTACTATAGTTCCATAGTGGGGGAATTATTTTATTATTTAATTAATATATTGCCACACACAAAAAAAGTACGGCGAGGAAGAACAAGTCGTAGCGACGTGTCCGATAACGACAGACAGTTAGTACAGCCGGCGGCTCGGCGTGTTTCCTTTTCTTATTAAAAAAATGATATTTCATGTATTAATAATGTTTATGACGGCGGGACCCAATCTCCACTTCTCCGAGACGGCAGATCTTGTTCGGATACGCTACGTCACCGGCAGGCCCTAATTGGCTTTTACTATTATTTGCATTATTTTATAATCCTTTTTAGATATGGATACAACTATAATACTATGCTTTATTTTTTTTTTTTCGAAATGAGCAATCATATTATTAATGCGTTAAATCATCGCAAAAAGAGTTTACATCAATCCCACTGCCAGGAGGAGGCGTCACACCGGAGAAGGTGGATGCAATAAACCGGGATCGGCGAGCAAGCTCATGCGCAATCTGGTTTCGATTTCTCCTAACCCAAGTAACCTTGTAACACGGTTCAGTCTGCAGTAATATACGCCCCGTCTTGGCTAGTCTGCCGAACTCAGTCCTCTCGTCATCTTGCTTGGTAAGGGCCTTGCTCACATCCTGATTGTCAGTTTCAAAGTGCACCTTTTGATAACCCATACTCTTCATCCATGTTATTGCTTCCAATAAGCACTCCATCTCGAGCTCTCGAACTTCGCCTGTCCACGGTCGACGCTGCATGATAGTGTGGTGGAAATGGCCTGAGTGGTCACGAACAACAATGCCCATCCCACTGCTTCTATCTTCTGCAAAGGTGGCAATGTCCACGTTGCACTTGACAAAATCAGGCGGCGGAGTATGCCACCGCATGCAAGCTGGTTGTGCCGCTTGTGCCGGTGGGGTGTTTGAGGCCTGCGCCGCCTTCCATTCACTCAATTTCTCTAGGCCTTGGCGCGTGACCGCTTCGCTTGCCGTTGCTCTCAGTTGCCATACTCTTTCATTTCGCTCATGCCAGATTGCCCATATCAAAGCAACCACCTGTTGGATGAAATGCTCGGCTCCGGTCAGGATCAGCTCCCTAATCCATTGGCGGGCGTCGTCGCCGAAACCTGGAAGAAGTGAGATACCATGCTCCAAACCGCTGTGGCGCCAGCAAGCTTGAGCTATTGGACAGTCAAATAGGATGTGTTCGATGGATTCACCTAGGGCAGAACAGCTGCCGCATTCATTAGGGATGTCTATGCCTCTCCATCGCAATGCCTCGCGTGTAGGGATTACACGTTTCAGAATACGCCATAAGAAGTGTTTCGAGTGCGGAGGAAGAGCAAGACTCCAGAGCTTTGACCATGGCCCATCTTCATGCAACGCCGCCAGAGTGCCCAGCTGTTCCGTTGCCAGCCTGTACCTCGAACGTACTGAATAACGCCCATGCTTCTCGAGACGCCAGATATGCACGTTTGTTCCTTCACCACAAGGCGGCTTCATGTTCCTGATAACCTGGATATCTCTATCACAAAAAACACGTGAGAGGATTTCATCGTTCCAAACCCTAGGGTTTTGAAGAGTGAGATCGTTGACCGTTAATTCATTTAGTTGCAGACTAGGAATAGTTTCCACGTACGAGCTGTGCTCATCTCTCAACCAAGGTTCGGACCAAACATTCACACTTGAACCATCCTCCACCATCAACCGAAATCCACCTCTAATGATGTCTTGGGCTGCATGTATACTTTGCCAGACGTAGCTTGGACGATAACCGACCGAAGCTGATAAAAAATCCCCTTGCGGGAAGTGTTTAGCTTTGAACACTCTAGTCACCAAAGCATCGGGTTCGGTAAGAAACTTCCACCCTTGCTTACCCAGCATCGCGAGGTTGAAACCAGTTAGGTTTCGGAATCCCATACCTCCAAACTCCTTACGGACGCATAATCGTTCCCATCGCATCCAGGCGATACCTCCATTCCCGCTTGTCTTCGTTCCCCACCAGAAGCTATTGAGCATCCTTTATAATTCTTGAGCTTGGGTTACTGGAATAAGAAAAGCATTCATGCAGAAGACGGGAATGGATTGAGCAACTGTTTTAATAAGCACCTCTCGGCCGCCATTGGTAGTGAATCTCTGCCGCCATGTTTGAATTTTTGACCAAAGCTTCTCTTTCAAATAATTGAGAGATTCCTTCTTTTTCCTTCCTACCATCGATGGGAGACCAAGATACTTCCCATTGTCGAGGCCTCGTGTAACACCTAGAATGGCCGACACCCCATCTCGCAACACTGAAGCGGTGTCTCTTGTGAAATGAATACCGGACTTGTCGTAGTTTATGAGTTGTCCGGATGCCATCGCGTAGGTATCCAGTACATGACGCACCGTACGAGCTTCCGAATCCCGACCTTAAAGAAGAGGAAACTGTCATCTGCGAAGAGTAAGTGTGAAACCCTAGGCGCCAGACGACATACTCGGACCCCTTTTAGGCGGCCGGATCGTACTTCCTTTTTGAGCAGCAAAGATAATCCTTCCACGCAGATAAGAAAAAGGAAAGGTGACAAGGGGCAGCCTTGTCGAAGCCCTCGACCTGGCTGAAAACCGGACCCTAGCGTGTTGTTGATAGAAACCCGGTACTCAACTGATCGAATGCACATCATCATCCATTGAACCCACTTGTCCGGGAAACCGAGGGTTTGAAGCATTGATTCCATATATGACCACTCGACCCTGTCAAACGCCTTGGAGATGTCCAGCTTCAATGCCGCAAATTCCTCCTTCGTTCTCTGCTTGAGTTTCATGGCATGGAGAGACTCGAAAGCTACAAGAACGTTGTCGATAAGATTCCTTCCCTTTATGAAGGCCGACTGCTCTTCACCGATGATGCCTGGCATTACTTTCCGCAACCTGTTAGTGATGACACTCGAATTGACGTGATTATCAGCCTCATTTAAGCGACATTTCTTTGCTTAAGACATTGTTTTTAGGGTAGAATGGCGAATAATCAATCGATTGCCCTATCTCATGCCACTTGTGTTACCGTGGCCCGTTTCGGGTCTATTTGATGGTTTTCTAGTGTTTTTACGTAAGCGCAGGTTTTTGCCGTCAAATAAAGTAACCATGGATGTGTCTGAAGCATTGGAACCTCGAGGAATTGAACCGGAATCGGTCAAAGAAGCCATTCAAAGTCGAACAAATTCTGCCCAGTTTCATACACATATTTTCGGCGAAACTACCCTTTGGTTTTCGCCGAAAATGGAAGAAGAAACCACTGGCCGATTGAGAGGAAGATTTCGGCGAAGATACCATGGAGATTTCGCCGAAACCGTAGGAAGGAATCAACCGATTCAAGTATGAAGAAATTTTCGCCGAAATCCCTTCACTATTTTCGGCAAAAATTCCAGTTGAATTCGGGAGAATATCGGGTTGGTATAAATAGAGAACTCGGGGCTATTATCGAGAACGCCCATCACTTAAAACACATCACTTTTTACAACACACAAAAAGAACGACGAGAGAGAGAGACAGGAGGAGTAACAAGAGTTCGAGGAGCAGGAACGGATCGTGACGCCATCCATCCATCTCGGAGAGCCAGGGTTAGGAGTTGAAGATTCAGCAGATTGAAGCTGTCAGGAAGCATCGAAATTAGGTTTTACAGTTCTTATCTGTCTTCCTACCTGAGATGTATTCTTTGTCTGCCTTCGACTCTTCTGGATTGGATATGAGTAGCTGAACTTGTGTAACTTAGATTAGATGAAGCAGCGGACATCATTCGCAAATGCCATGAAGGACCGTTCGGAGGACATTTCGGAGGCAACCGCACGGCGAGAAAGGTACTCGAAACAGGTTTCTACTGGCCCTCAATTTTTAGTGATTGCGATGTTTATGCTAGACGTTGTGATGCTTGCCAGCGATCAGGTAACATCTCTAACCGTAATGAGATGCCCCAAACTGTTTCTTTAACTGTTGAAATCTTTGATGTCTGGGGAATTGATTTTATGGGTCCGTTCACGCCCTCCAACGGAAACAAGTACATTCTCGTCGTCGTTGATTATGTTTCTAAGTGGGCCGAAGCTGAGGCTTTACCCACTAATGATTCTAGAGTGGTGGGACGGTTCCTTACTCGTCTTTTCACGCGTTTTGGTTCACCGCGCTTCATCATAAGCGATAGGGGTACCCACTTCCACGGACAATTCGACCGGGTGTGCAAACGCTTTGGTGTCACCCACCGAATGTCCACGGCTTATCATCCTCAAGCGAACGGCCAAGCGGAAGTGACAAACCGTGAGCTCAAGCGGATTCTTGATAGGACGGTTGGCCGGTCTCGCAAGGACTGGTCATCTAAGCTCAATGATGCCTTATGGGCATATCGTACTGCCTACAAGACTCCCATCGGTACCTCACCGTATCAGCTGGTCTATGGCAAGTCATGTCATTTACCAGTTGAGCTTGAGCACAAGGCATTCTGGGCTAACAAAGAGTTGAATATGAGCTATGCAGTAGCAGGTAATAACCGCCATGACCAGATCGCTGAGCTTGAGGATCACCGACTCCACGCATATGAAAGCACGAGGTTATATAAAGAGCGCACGAAGAAAATTCATGACTCTCAATTGAAGACGATCAAGCAGTTCTATCCGGAGAACAAGTGCTTTTATATAACTCTCGCTTGAAACTATTCCCGGGTAAATTAAAATCCCGGTGGTCTGGCCCTTATACCGTGGTCCGCCAGACACCCTTAGGCAGCGTCTACATTCAAATGCACGATCAGGAGCCGTTCGCGGTCAACGGACATCGGCTTAAGCAGTATCTGTAAGGGTTAGCCGTATCATCCATAGACGTGCACTACCTCATTTTGGAATCCTGACACGAATCCAGGTATCGTCTGGCTCACGGACGTTAAACAAGAGCGCTTCGTGGGAGGCAACCCACGGCTGGAGTCAGTTATTTTCGTTTTGAGTCGTTTTGCTTTAAAAACCCATCATTCAGTTTTAAAAAAAAAAAAAAAAACCCCTCCGCCGTTTTCAAAACAGTTTCGGCGAAAACATGTCCACATTTTCGCCGAAATCGCTGTTCAAATTAGACCTGACCCTCCTGTCCATACCTTTCGAACCGAAACCCCACCATTCTCACCGAAACGATTTCTTCCATTCTAACCATTATTTTCGCCAAAACTGTCAACCTGTTTTCGCCGAAATTTTTGTTTGATTTCAACCTGATCCTCCTGTCCTCACTTTTCGATCCGAGAATACCATGACTTCGCCGAAAATTTTTCTTCATTTAACTTGGAATTTTCGCCGAAAACTTACCATCCTTTTCGCCGAAAATTTTTGGTCTTTTCACCGGTATTTAAGGCCCCCCTGGGTTTTCGTTTTCGCGACATTCATGAACCCCCCCACCCGAGAACTTAAACCATCCTCCCTCTCTCCGTTTGTGGGTTCCGTCGCGCGCCTCACTGATCGCCGCCGCCCCTTGCCCGCCGATCAAACACCGCCGCCGTCTCAGTAGCCGCCGCCCACCCCCTTTTCCTAGCCCTGTTTCAAAACCCTAGAATCGGAGCTTTTCAGCCCCGGTTCCGCCCGACCTAGTTTTCACATTTTCCCTGTTTTTCGTGGATTTCCAATCGTTTTCTCGAATCATGTCTTCACGGTTAGTTGTTCAACCTTTGATTGTGCATCATTTGGCTTGTTAACCTTCAGTTTTGACGTGGTTGACTGTGGTTGACTTTTTGGTTCTCCCTTATTCGTCTTGACTGCTTTGTCGGTATCAATTGACTAGGTTCTGGTATTGTTTTGTAGCCTTTTCGGAAGTGTGACCTGTTGTCTGTGCGTTTGTGTTCTTGCCTCATTCCGTTATTCTTGCTTGCCTACTGACTTGACAAGTTCTTCAATGATATATCTTGATTCTATGATCTCTCGGTTGATTAGTCTACCCCCACTTCTCCCATTAAGTGTGGGGTAAGAGTCTTGTAATCTAATGCTGGTCGTCTCTGAGTTGTATTTTACAGGGCTCCCAAGCATTTTAAGACTACCAGTGCAGATAGAGCACAGCGATCCTCAACTCGCCAGAGTAGGACACCACCCCCTCGTCGTCCCGCACCAGCTGCACAAAAATCGACGGCTGTAGCCATCATTCCCGAGGATTCACCTACCCCTGCGACTCCCATCTCCTCTATTCCTACACCTGCCAATGGAGTCGTGCATCCTTTCATCGCCGCCCTGGAGCCGCACCAGTTCGAGGTCTTTCAGAAGATCAAGGACATCCCTCCGGCTAAGGTGGCAGTTCTGTCTCTTGACAGTCTCACAGCGCACAATCCGGCTTGGCACTCGACAATTGACACCACTCTTAATAAAGCCGGATTGCGAGTGTTGACCACTCATGGATCCCCGTACCCGCTCGTCGCCCTCCAGGAGTTCTGGAGTTCATTTCGGCGCCTCACCCCGAAGCCCTTTCGTGAGCAGAAATTCGTTTCCTTTCGCCTCGGTGGTGTTCTTCATGAGAAGTCCCTTCGCGAGTTCGGCCGCTTGCTGGATCCACACGTCAATTTCGATACTGCATTAGCTGGCTTTGAGGACACATACTCCATCACCAGTGCTCCTTACCCGGATGTGTGGAAATGGGCATGCTGCGAGGATGAGAGCTCACCTATCGTCCACCCCACGGTCGGTGACATCTTTCACCCTGTTCTTAAATTCTTACATTATGTTTGGGTGCAATCTTTGTGTTTTTGCAGCAAGACGAGCCGCCACCACGTTTCTCTGGAGGAGCTCGTTCTATTCTGTGCTTTAGAGGAGGATGCCAACCTGCACCCCGGCTGGTGGCTTGCACGATTCTTTCACAAGCGCACTACCACCAAGAAGCTTCCTAGTGAGCTTCCAGGAGGCCCCTTCATTTCTATTCTAATCGACAACCTCCAGCTCGGTGATAAATGGGGCCACGATATTCCTCGTATCCCGATTGAGCATGTAGGCGCTGAACTTGCCATAGCACGGCGCATCGACCTTTCAGAAACTATTGAGCATTGCACTTCGCTCCCTCATCGCACGGCCCAGCCAGTTGACCGCCCACCGTCGCGAGCACAGCGGTTCGCCATATCATCCATTCCCACTGCACCTCCTCCTGCGGAGCAGTGATCAGGTTGTTTCTATCTTTTTCCTTTCTTTTCTTTCTTCTTTTCGGGTCTAGACCCAATTTTATTCTGTGTGGATCCGGGGCACTTGTCCCGGTATCCTTTTGATTTTTTTTGTTGTTTTTGTGTCTGTAGGAACTTGAGTAGCTACTCCGCTCCGCTCCGGACTCTCCGTGTTCATCCTCTACACCGACCATCACCTTCCAGGTTCTTCGTATCACTCTACTCTAGTTAGTTCTGTGAGGACACAGAACAGTTTAAGTGTGGGGTAGGGTGTTAGATAACCATGCATGATCTTGATTGCCTATATCTCTGTGTGTGCCTCGTGATTCCTATCCAGTTCTCTAGCATCGAATTGCTCAATTCTTGACTTTGGATGTTAAATTGACTTCAATTTTGAACAATGACGTCTAGACTGTTCCACTTAGAACATGCAACCAACGTGTCAGAACTGATATTAAATGAGTCTAGGTCAGAACAGATCATAAATCACCTCTGTAGTTGGAACTGGAATTAATTGAATCAATTAACTTGTTAACAACAAAGCTCGATAACACCGTTCTAAGATGATAAATGCTAGCTTCTTCCATGTTTTCACTCCATATTTGATCACCTGTGATTGTGGCTTGAGATTAGACGGAAATCCAATTCAAAATCTCGTGTAAAAAGTTATAACTAGCTAGGATTAAATGACTAAATGGTTAAATCAAGTAATTGAGTTGTTCAAAGTAATTGTTAAGTTCCTTAAAGTGCTGGAAATAAAGCTAGGCAAGCCGACACCTAAGTGAAGTGTTCGGGTTGAGCACTAGCATAAGCACAAATACTGTGAGCTAGGCAGGTCCAACACCTAAGTGAAGTGTTTGGTATCGAGCACTAGTATGCAGTAAATAAATTAAAGAAAGCTTGAATCTTGAAAGAAATTGTTGTTTAAATCAGTTTTAGCTAGAACAGGTAACGCACAGATCTAGAAAAAGGATGAAGTCGAGTCGATAGCCACGTCATTTTTTCCTACCTCCGCATCCACATCATGGCTAGAGCTTAAAGTCTTTTTGATTAGAATTGGTGTTATCATAGTCGGTTAATTGTGATTAATTGTTTTGCCAAGAAACGAGTTTTGTTAAAACCACTACTTGAAGTGTGCAGAAATTAGTGAGATCGAAAACTTATTTCGTTGATGTTCTTGCATGTGTAGGTCACTCTTTCTACGTGGAACAGTCTAAACCAAATTGTTGGAATTGAATCTCGGTTTAATCTCGTGTCATTTGTGAATTTGAGTGTGTTCTATTCAGTTTGCTTGAGGACAAGCAAAAGCTTAAGTGTGGGGTATTTGATGACACTCGAATTGACGTGATTATCAGCCTCATTTAAGCGACATTTCTTTGCTTAAGACATTGTTTTTAGGGTAGAATGGCGAATAATCAATCGATTGCCCTATCTCATGCCACTTGTGTTACCGTGGCCCGTTTCGGGTCTATTTGATGGTTTTCTAGTGTTTTTACGTAAGCACAGGTTTTTGCCGTCAAATAAAGTAACCATGGATGTGTCTGAAGCATTGGACCTCGAGGAATTGAACCGGAATCGGTCAAAGAAGCCATTCAAAGTCGAACAAATTCTGCCCAGTTCATACACATATTTTCGGCGAAACTACCCTTTGGTTTTCGCCGAAAATGGAAGAAGAAACCACTGGCTGATTGAGAGGAAGATTTCGGCGAAGATACCATGGAGATTTCGCCGAAACCGTAGGAAGGAATCAACCGATTCAAGTATGAAGAAATTTTCGCCGAAATCCCTTCACTATTTTCGGCGAAAATTCCAGTTGAATCGGGAGAATATCGGGTTGGTATAAATAGAGAACTCGGGGCTATTATCGAGAACGCCCATCACTTAAAACACATCACTTTTTAAAACACACAAAAAGAACGACGAGAGAGAGAGAGAGGAGGAGTAACAAGAGTTCGAGGAGCAGGAACGGATCGTGACGCCATCCATCCATCTCGGAGAGCCAGGGTTAGGAGTTGAAGATTCAGCAGATTGAAGCTGTCAGGAAGCATCGAAATTAGGTTTTACAGTTTCTTATCTGTCTTCCTACCTGAGATGTATTCTTTGTCTGCCTTCGACTCTTCTGGATTGGATATGAGTAGCTGAACTTGTGTAACTTAGATTAGATGAACCCTAAGTGACCCAGGGCTTAAAGCGGTCACGGATCGGCGGTGATTAGATTCGAAGTTCATTCAGTTTCATCTTGCATGTTTGATTTGTTCTTCGTTTTCTGTGTTTCTTGTCTGGTTTGGCCACCTAGATTAGATTCTTGTTAAGCTAAGGATAGAAGCGAACGCTCGCCTTACTTTAAAACATCAAATCGAACAATCAACCTTATAATTGGAGTGTGCCTTTCGTAGGAACCGATTAGGGTTGATCCATTGCTAGAGTAACTCATTAATCACTAGAATTTGCACCAATTAAGTTAAGTCGTTGCGAGAGGCGACCGTACCCGGGCGGCTAATTAATCGTGGTAGCTAGATCGGATAGAGCGAACGTTCGCCAGTCTTAAACCTAAGGGTCAGGAGTTATGATGGTGTCTGTGAACTGAATGAACTAGAATCGAAAATAGCTGGTCTGTGACTGTCGTTGCCTTGGTGATCTAAGGGGGATTCGAAATCTAAGCTTATCTGTCATCTTTCTAGTCAATTAATCAATCTTCAATCTTTCTTCGGTTTAATTTTCATTTCTTCTTATTTTTGCATTCTTAGTATAGAAGTCGTGGAACTCACACCACGCACAACTTGTGTTTGAACTCGAATTAAAACTGTCAACTCCCTGGAGTAAGGAGGTAGAGGAAACCCCTGGAATACGATCTGCTATAGCCTTTTATTAGCATTAGTAGTTATTTGGTTGAACGCATCACAACGACACGTTCATCAGTTAGCTAAAACTTTAGCCACTAACCTGTAAAGGACGTTGCAAAGAGAGATTGGCCGGAGCTCTTTCATGTTTGTGGGATTAGAGACTTTAGGAAGTAGAACGATAGTCGTCTGCTGAATACCGATCGGTAGGGCTCCATCTGCCAACCATCGTCTACAAGCGTTAACTACCTCGTCTCCAATGACGTCCCACATTTTCTGATAGAAGCCGGGATTGAAACCATCGGGTCCCGGAGCCTTATCCGAGTGCATATCAAATAAGGCAATTCGAAACTCCTCTGCCGTGAAGTCTGCGGTCAATGATGACTTGTCATCGTCTGACACCCGACTGCTAACCAAGGTCGTAATGGCTTCCACGCGGACAGCTTGCGAGGTAAAGAGTGACCGAAAATACTCAGCTGCCACCCCATGTATACTATCTACGTCCTCGTGCCAAACTCCCGCGTCATCCTGAATACGCCCAATCGTTTTACGCTTCTTACGTCCACTAGCCACCCGATGGAAGTACTTCGTATTTCTCTCACCATCCTTCATCCAAAAGTGTTTAGCCCTTTGCTTCCAAAAGATTTCTTGGCGTGCTAAGAGTCGTAGTAGATCATCTCGAAGCTCCTCGTAACGTTGGTGAGCGGCGTCAGTGCCTTCTTCTCTAGCCGCGACCATTTGTTCATTAAGTCTCCGGATGTCCGGGCTGAACGATACAGAGTTTCGTTTGCTCCAAGATGTCAGAGCATCCTTACAAACTTCAAGGCGATTCTCAATGTCCCAACCACGACCGTCTGCCCAGCTCTTCGTGATCACATCTTTCGTGCCCGGTATCAACCACCATTGGTTCTCAAAACGGAAGCGAGTGTGGAAGTCCGATCTCACAGCTTGGTCGGTGGTAACTAAAATGGGTGAGTGGTCCGAAATAGGGGCAGTGAGGTTTTGTAACCCAGCCTCAGGGTAATGCAACAGCCATTCTTCATTTACCAAGCAACGGTCCAGCCGCTCCTCAACTGCTATAGGCGTTCCTTTGGATCTGCTCCAGGTGAAAGGGTAGCCTTCGAGCTGAATATCTGTCAGATTACAATCATCAACCGCTTCTCTGAAACCCCTAATGAGATGTGGGGGGTGTTCATGCAGTCCTTTCTTATCGCTTTGAGATAAAAGATCATTCATGTCACCGATCACACACCAAGGTTCGCTCTCTGTGCTCTTACGGCTACGAAGCAGATCCCAAGACTCCCTACGACGACTTCTTTCTGGCATTCCGTAGAACCCAGTCAGCTTAAAGGATCGGTCGTGATCATCGGTAACTGTTGCATCAATAAAATTCGTTCCGTAACACGTAACATTCAGCATCTCTTTATTTCGCCATAAAAAAGACAGACCACCACTGTGGCCATTATTATCAACAACAAAACAGCCTTCGAAATGTAAAACGTCCTAATACTCTCCATTCTTTGTCTCCCTACTAGAGTCTCCGCCAGAAAGACAATGCCCGGCCTATGAGCGATAACAAGCTCATTCAACGCCTGAACTGCTCGAGGTTGGCCCAATCCTCGGCAGTTCCAGCTTAGTATGATCATGATGGAGGGCAGGTCTTGGTCCCTGCCAAGCCTGCCGATGCCAAGTTTTTTGGGATGTGGCTACCCTTTTTTGGGGACTTGTTAGCTTTGGTGAGTTGACTCCCGTCTTCCTCCATTGCGTCAGCTGCATCACCTCCGCGTCTCCTTTTTTTGTCTCAGTGCCGGCAGCTGCCTCGCCGAAGGCAACCTGCAAGCCTTCTGTAAGTATGATAGCGCCCATATTACCAAGTAGCCCCTCCATGCCTCTTGGGGCTAGCTTGTTGTGTTGTGCTTCCTTCCCTGGGGCCTTCCAGTTGCTGACACTGCCCCGAGAGGTACCAGACAAAGTATGTCCCCCAGTGCCCATCACTGCATCGCGGTGTATGAGGTATTGGTTAGTGTGGGTAGACCGGACTTTCTTTGGTGGAGCCCGAAGGTCCTCATCCCATAAGCGCACTATTTGATCCTCCGGGACCTGGAACATCACCTCGCAGTATCTATCGATATGCCCAAGCTTTCCACAAATATAGCAGAAGTTTGGGAGCCTCTCGTATTTGAAGAAACACTTCACACTTTCACCTCCTTCAGCCCTCACCTTCTTTTCGCGTTTAAGGGGTTTCCTCACATTAAGGCGTACTCGTATGCGCATATGGTCCAGCTTGAAAGGGGTCAGATTGTCATCATCGTACTTTAAGAACACGCCCACAAAATTGCCGATAGCTTGGCCTACCTTCTCAGAATAGAATCCTGGTGGTAGGTCATAGATTTGAACCCAAAAATCTGCATGGAACAAATCCACAGTCAGCGGGTCCTCTCCTGAAGCCAGTTCGTGTGTAAGCAGGAGGCTGGCGTCGAAAGACCAGGGACCAGCTTCCATCATACGACGTAGGTCAAGTGCATGATTAAAACGGATTAGAATACGTCCTTCACCGACTTCATCGATTGAAACACCTCGTCCTGGGCGCCAGAGGTACGCCATGCGGTTTTGAAAAGCGGGGAAGTTGAAACTCCGAGCTGTGAGAAGGTAACCCACTACACACAGAGTATAGTCGGTCGCGGTCGAGCGAACGATGTCACGTGCGAAGACGAGTTCATCATCATCCTCTTCTATCGTAAGTTGCGCTACCCTCCTCTCCATGGCGAAGATGTTAGCAAGGAAGAGGTCACGTCGGCGGGTCGAAAACGAAGAAGGGAACGAAACCCTAGGGAGCGGCGGCGGCAACAAACCCTTATTCAAGGGAGGCGGCTCTCATAACGAGAGTTGTAACAATAGTAGATTTAATGAGTTGTGATGTGTTCTAGTATATTTGTTGTGAAATAATTTGTCACAATATTTCAATTTCTGATCATATGATAATACTATGCTTTATTTAGTTAGTGTTTATCGTAGGGATGAGGTGTCCAGCTAATTAGATAAATAAATATTTTGTTTGTTAAGGGAATGATAGATTCATGAGCTAGTCGGTGATTAAATAAGAAGAAATATTATAAATAATGTATGTTTGATTCGAATATAAAAATTTCTTATGTAACTCTCGATTATTACTTACAAGAGAAAATCAATATTATGTGGCTAGTTGAACATTTAAATTTGTTGTTAAGTTTGTGATGTTGATTGATGAGTTCTAAAACCTCAGATTGATACGAGTTCTTCCATCATATCATTTTATCATGAAAATTATCAACAAAATATTGGAAAGATGATTAAAGGGATTAGGTGGGTATGGAGGGGTTTGCCGCCTTTATCACTTTAGTGGGACTTTTGTGTTGCCGCCATTGAAGATGACATTCCACCTTTTGTTCCCATCTTAGCATCTTTTGCTTTTCTAGAAACCTAAATTCCAACCATTCTCTAACCCAAAAAAAAGTTGACCAAACCAATTGAGAAGGTAACAACCACATACATAAGTGAATGACCCAACTTGGATAGATTGGTAACTTGGGCTAATGATTTTGGGTCTTTGGACTCTTGGTTTCTAACAATGGCCCGTCAAAAGGCAAAACAAGGTTGAAATGTTGACATAAAATTTGTCAACAATAATTTTTTACTTATTCAACGTGAAGGTGATCAATAAACTCTTTGACCCAATCAAACCCAAATAAAACAAATGAAGCAATGTGAGTGCTAGGTTTTCCTTGTGAGTGCGGTGCTCGGAGGTAGTCATTGAAGATTATGCTACGGAAGTGAAGAGTTTTTGTGAGATGGTGGGATTTTGGTCGTGGACATTTGCAACTTGTTGGATTCCTTGCCTCTTCTAAGGATGCCTGCAGTTCCTCGACAAGCTAACATGACAGTCCATTATGTGGCTCGACATACTCTTCGTTGCCTCTCAAACCAAAGTGTGGTAACCCTTTCGACTTGGGTGTGCACTTAATTTCCAGACTGTGTGGCTATCTATTATACTCTCCTGCGGGAGTTATCTAAGGCAAAAAAATATATATATATGTGAGTGCTAGGTTAACCATAAAAAGTGCTAGGTTTTCTTTTCTTTTTTGGGTTTAGGTGCTTCATCAATGATCATTTGGTACCTAATCCACCCAATTGAACTAGTGGGTCAATAAATGGTTCAACCTAGAGGTTGAGGTAGGAACGTCCTTGATGCGCTTTGGCTTTGGTGAGACAGTTCCTTGCAAGGCGTAAGGCAAAGGCGTTAGTGTGTGGTGTGTGTGTGTGTGTGTGAGGGATGTAAACGGGTATAGAGCGGATAACAGAGAAGTATCAGGGCATGCACCCTATAATGAGGGCGGAGGTCCACAACCTTTAGCGTGCAATATCGGCATGTGATCCAGATGTGTGTTATGTTCTATGTTGAATGGGTGACCACCTATTTATAGAGCCTCTGTGGCATGGGCTGCTCTTTCACATGTCATAATCCTAGCGGGCCAAAGATGAGGTGGAGCATTGCATTGGCCCTCTGATGGGTCCTGTCATGCTTTCAGCATGACGTACTGTCAAAACCAGTCAGGGAGAGGGTGGTCCAGCTTTGATAGTGACAGGCTCTTCTGTCAGACGCAGAAGGAGTTGGTGGTGGAGATACAGGGCGTGCACCTTGTCGATGTAGAGGGGTTTGGCAATTGAGTGACAGGTATGGGGGCGCCATGCCACAGAGGTGACGTAATGACCCCATGCCTTTCAACTAGTTTCCCTCAACTAATTTACCTATTCATAATTTTAATGAAGGGTATTTTAGTCATTTGCAATATGAATGTAATTTTTAATTTTTAATTTTCTGAATTTCTTACCTTAATAATCTCTCAAATCACTCAATTAAATAATCTATTTTTCAAATGACAAGAATACCCCAATTCTCATGCTATTTGAAATCACCTTCACTTAAATCTCTAATACAAACAACCATGAGACAATTTTGAGTTAATTTTTCAATTTTTCGATTTTGGTTGTCAGCCCTAATTCTTACAAACTTCGTATAATTACTGTGTCTAATATCTATGGTTGGATACAAAATATTTTACTTTTATACCCAAACCCAAGTTGGAATTAAAAATAAAAAATAAAACAGGAAAACACCACCGCGAAGGATCTGGATTCTGGCGGCGCGAGTCTGGTTGGAATTTGGACTGAGGTTGAGCTTTTAGATAGACCAACGGAAGTGATCGGAGTACGGCGGTGGGTAGAGATGGGAAGAGTATTTCTGGTGGAATTGGAAGGCAGGTGTTACCGGTGCAGATTCTGCGACACGCCTCTCGCCCTTGCCGATGACGTAATCTCCCGGGTAAGTATTGCGTCGAGTACTCGATAAGCTTAATTTGCTTTTTGGCTTTCAATCAGAATTCGTAGCCAGATTTTCCCGATCCGATCGAAATCATGCTTGCTCTTTTGGGCGGATTAAACTTCCATCAGCTGAAGTTACGATTTGTGCAGAATTTTGGTTGGATTTTGCAATTAGGGTTTGTGCTGTGGCAAAGGGGGGAAATCCCAATTCACTATTCAACATTATAAATGTTCGATTCCAGTTATTGCTTTAATTTCTGCATCTCAAATTAACCAGTAGCCTTCGTTTTAATTCGTGATAGTTTCATCTGATGAGCTAAGTGTATTGGATCATCATGTCATGTTAACCTAATAGAGAAAGAACCCCAAAAATTAACCTTCAATTGGTAGTATCGTTGTCTCGATCAATCTTGATAATGTTACACAATCTTTACGAAGACATATTGTTTCTCTTGACGTTGTACATTGTTGTGGACAGACTTTCAATTGTCGACAAGGGAGGGCATACTTGTTCAGCAATGTGTGAGTTACTTACTGATGTTTAACTCGCAACATTAGCTTCTGTACTTCAGTTTATTCTCTTCACGGGGTTGATTGTTAACTTATGTTCTGATTCTGTGTATGGTAAATTGCAGGGTGAATATAACAGTTGGAATGACAGAGGAGAGGATGATGCTCTCTGGTACCCATACGGTTGAAGACGTGTTCTGCTGCCGATGTGGACAAATCCTTGGCTGGACATATGTAAGCCAATTGATAACCTCCTGTAAGGAAGTAACTGCTACTTACCATTCGTATTGATGAGTTATTGAAATGGTTTTCAAGCAGGTAGCTGCGCATGACAAAACCCAGAAGTACAAGGAAGGGAAGTTTGTTCTTGAGAGGTAGCTACTCTGCTTTTTTTTCAGTCCTTGTCTTTATGGTTTCATAGCTGCAACTCTCTCAAGTATCATTGAAACACAGGTGGAGGATATCTGAGGAGGTTTCGGATGAGTTGAGTCTGGACACTGGTCGTCATGGTTCAAGGATACAGATAACTCTTAGAACTCGGAATCCAGAAATCATTGGCATGAATGGGTAGTGTAGAAAGTTTTGTTGATAATCATATATGTGTAAGTGGCTATGTTCCCACGTCTCTGCTGAAGAAGTAATATCTCCTGGTTTGTTGTAAGGTTTGGGGTTGAATACAGACACGGCTAATAGTAATATGTGATAGTATAAGCCGATTAGCCATTGGCTTTGTACAATGCTAGAAGCAATAAATATATGGTGAAAGAAGTAGCGATGAACTGAGATTTTCCTGGACAGCATCTGATATATGTGATGCTCTCTTTTGGGTGCTGGCAAACAATGGTTTAACGTGAAGGAAAATGCAGTTGGACAACTGGGGTAGCTTTAACTACTAATACATACATGTATATATAGAGGATGTATTATTACTCAGCAAGGCCTACAACCCATCCATCCATGATATCCATAATCCATCAATCCAAAACAAAAGAAACATATAAGGATTGATTGGGTGTCCACTGTCCAGATAAGGGGACCAACCGCCGACTTCGTCCACGGTTGGCTGGGCCGGTGGGGCATTAGGCTAACTCAACAAACAAATGTCGGCCTTATTCGACCGTGAAATATTATCATATCTAAATGACCAAATCCACTCTAGTGTTAGTGTACGACTGGGTCCAAATTAGAACAAAACGGAGGACAGATGTACGATGATAACGGCTCTGTGAAGTTGTTGATGAAGAAAAAGGACAATAAACGCCGTTGCCGTTGCCGTTGCCGACACGGACCTGGAGTTCACTGTACGTACGGGCTTTGCTTGCATCATCATACATCCAATACAGTTTATTTATTAAATTTTTTTATCCAGCTGTGCGTTATGATTTAGACCATCTCTAATCCTAGTCTTATAACTTATAATTCAAGACTTTTAAGACTAAACACCCCTCCAATCATATATTAAACTCAACCTAAAATGCTTAAATTTTAGAGGAAAGCTTCATATTTGAGACTTTTCCAACCTTGGTTCTAAAAATGGAGCCCACTTTTTTCCCTTCTACCAATGTAATCATTTGTCAATCACACGCACTTTATTCACTTAATTAAATTTAGACAATAAATTTAAACTCATTTTATCCACATAATTAAACTTAGACAATATATTTAAAGTAGTAAAATAATAAAATATATTTTAAAACTTGCTTTTGTAGTAAGGTTGGAAGTCGGTTGGTTAGTTTAATAACCGATGGATGTTGGTCGATTGAACGATTTAAAAAATTGCAAACCTCTTAACTGTAACCAACAAATTTGGTGCGGGCTTCACCGATTGACGAACCAAAGTCGGTCAGTTACGTCAATTTTGGTTATAATAACTATAATTGTAACTATTGACCGACCAAAGTCGATCGATTAATCAATTTTAACCTCTAACCGAAACCATATTTTGTCACCACCGATGATAATGTTTGTTTTTAGTGAAGAGATAAGTATTACTCTTGAGTGGCTAAAGAAGTTAGTTAGACATGCGGTAGTTGAAGGTTGATAGATATACCAATAGTTAAAAAAAATCATATTTTCTTCAAGTTGTTTTATTTTATTAAAAAAATTAATGTTCAATTTTTTTTATTTTTTTTATTGAAATGTTCGCTCTAATTAATTATAGTAGTGTATGCATAAATGATGATCAAGTTATAAATTTATAGAATAGATATCTCCTCTAAAACAAATTATAAGAACAACTTCATTATAAGATTTCAAATTATAAGACCTTGTGATTGGAAGGAAATTTATTTTTAACACTATTATTTACTTTTTGAGGTCTTAAATTTTAGGTTTTAAAACCTTAAGACTGGAGGTAGTCTTACTAGACAGAAAACGTTGCCAAAGTTCCTCAACTGTCGCTGGTTCCTGTGGTGATAAAAATCAGATTAGGTTGGATTATGGTTCTGGATTCACGTCCAATCTTTCAAGGTTGAAACGTTACAACTCAAGAGTAAGGGGCACAATTTGGAAGATTAAAAAAAAAATCTTTTTCTTTTTCTTCTTCTCCAAATCTCCGAGATAAGGGACTTTCCCCAACGATCTCCATAACTGAACTCTTGGTCGTCATTGCTACGTATCAACAAACTCCTACGACAATGGTGAATCGGTCACCTTCGTCGGTTCACCCATCATTGTTTTTCTCGAAAAGAGGACAAGACTTGGATTGAGAAGGTCGTCAATGAAATCGCTTCCCTAGAGGCCTATCACATTAGCTACATATCAGGTTGGCAAGGTGAATTCAGATCTTAGGGAATTCAAGTGCTAATTGGTTCTCAAGTAGGAGCGGAACCAAGATTCAAAGATGCATTTAAAGATGGAATAATTGAGGTGAGTTATAAGAATCAAATATTTGGTTATAAATATATGTAATTAAGATAATAAATTACTATAAATAATAAGAACAATAAGATAAAAGAGATCAAAGGTGGAAATTGCTTATGCTAGGATAAAAATAAAAACAATAATATTTGGTGAATTTAACACTCTTGTAATTCGAAATATTTTTATGTGCAAGCCTATCAAAAACTCATAATGCCTGAATTTTGGAGATTCTTAGGAGAGATCCAAATGTCATTGGAATGAAGTTGCTTGAAAGAATCTAGTTGTTTCTTATTCGACAATCCTACTCGAAGGATAACTATGTTTACTTAAATGCGAAGATTTGGTTTTATCTACAATTATCGCCCTTTCTTATCATTAATTTAACCTCACATATTGCGTCAACCGTTGAGGTAATTTGCTCCCCCCCCCCCCCCACACCGTCCCTTGCCTCCCCTCCCCTCTTCCCTCCTGCCCCTTCTTTTTTTCATTTTCTTTTTATCTCCTAGGTTGGTTCACGATCTATAGCCTACTCCTTCCCAGGAGTTGCTACGGCAAAAAAAAAAGAAAAAAAAAAAGATAAAATTAAAAATCTTATGTAACTGATCCGCCCTGGTGAGCTCGTCAATAATGAGGAAGTCCGGTTTTGGGGAAGCCGAACCAATCTTAGCCTGAGTTCGCCTTTCCCGGGTATGGTGTACCTTGCAAGGCGTATGGACAGGTGTTAGAGGTGAGTGAGGATAGGAATGGATATGGAGAGTGTGGGCAAAGGATAACAGAGAAGTACCGGGCGTACGCTCTTGAACAAGGCGGATGACTAAGGCCTTTAATGAGCAGCGTATGAGCATGCAGTATCGGACGTATGGTCTGAGTGTGTCGTGTCGTGCATTGTGTGGAGGACTTCCTATTTATAGGTCCAAGGTGGCAAGGACCCAGGTGCCACGTGTCGACGTCCCAATGGACCATGAAGGCGGCAAGGCGGCCTGTCCTGTCCACGGTGTGGGCACTGTCAGGGATGGGACTAGCTGTCATGTTGACTCTGACCGAGAGTTGCTGGGCGCCAAGGCAGGGTGTTCTGACACCGCCCATGCGCCTATCGGTAGCCCTACCGGGCCTTGAGGCCTTCTGGGCTTTTGAGGCGCTGCTGGGCCGGGGCGCATCAATTGCCCCTTAGCATGGGTAGACGAGTAAGTCTGCGAGTCTAGCCTTGCTATTGATATCTGTTTTGAGCACAAGGATCCTTGAACCGAGAGAGCTCTGTATTGTCTCCCCTAGCATGTGGAGGGCTCCCGTAGGGGGGGCGCTTCTCATGCTATGTGCCTTGGCAGATACGCCCTTGCGGGCCGAGGACCTTGCTTCGTCGTTATATTCGTCCTTCCCAGCTAGGGAAAGCCCCTTTTCGACTGTATAATTTTCCCGCCAATGTTGAATCTTCTCGGGGAATGAGCCCCCTTCCCCCACGATTATTCCTGCCATTTTCCGGCTGTGATGATTATAAAGCGGAATAGCTGGTTGGGAGTGACTTGTGCCCTGTCGGGTGATGACACGTGTCCCCTGTGGTAGTGGGCGAAACGTTTTATCTTCCCTCTTTTTCCTATAAATAGGGTGAAACCCCCAACTCTTCTCACACCGTCTCACCCTCGAAATCTTGAGAGCGTCCGCCTTCACGCCTTTTGAGATCATCCGCCTTGTCTTCCAACCTCCATACTATTTCTAGCTGCTGCCTAGCAACCATGCCTTCATATGATGCTTCCTCCACCTCCCTTCCTGAACTGAGTATGTTCTTTTGAAACTCATTTCTTATTTCGCCCTTTAGCTCATGCGCTCAACTCTTTTCCGTTCCCTACTTTTGTACGTTATATCGTCGAGTTCTTCATCTTCTCTAAACTTTAGTGAGGTCGCCGAATATCTGCGGCGTTTTTGAGCGAGACGCCGTGGTGTTGATGGCGGTTCCCCGGTTGAGCTGTCTAATGATTCCACGTTTCCCCTATCGAACTGTCTAGTGATCTGAGCTGGGACGGCGGTTCTTTTAGTGCGGAGCCTCGTGCGCGATCCTTATCCTTTGATACCTATCAGCCCGTATCTGTTATTCCTACATCTGCCCGCATGACTATCGCCCTCCTGATTCTCGCTTCTCCTTTTCATTCAGATGCCGAGGATCGAAGGAACGCGGAAGGGGAGGGCTTATCCGCCTCCAACCGCTTTGACACCATTCGTTCGCCATCTAGTTCGTCTCCTCGTTCATCCGGCGCCTCCTCCTCTACGTCGACTTCCGCCCTTATCCATCGGCGTCACCCCCACGCGGATAGCGAAGAGGCTGATGCTTCCGGGGATGAGGCTTCTACATCCGCCGCCGCCAAGGAAAAGAGGAAAGGCGGTAAGGAATCGAAGAAAGGCCCCCTATGTTGAGGACGACGACTTGGCCTTCGACCCTTACCTTGTCGTTGATGACGCCGAGGGGGCATTAGATGATGACATTTCGGGCCCCACGACGGAAGAACTCCATGCCCAAGAGGTTAAGCGTTTCAGCGCAGTGTCCAGTAAGTCGGACGTTATCCCCAACAACTGTCGACGTTTTGCCTCTCATCAATAAGGATTTTGCCTGGCCCACCATGGGTTTAACATAGATGTATCCGCCCAAGAGAATGATGGATACAAAGTGGCCACGTGGGAAAGCATTTGGGAGGGGGTGACATTCCCGACTTTAGGGAGGTGTTTGGTCCAGGTTATTTTCCCTATCTCCGAACATCTGCCCTGCTCCGAGTTCTAAGGGACTGCAAATTGCCGAAGAGGTGGCAAGGCAGCCTGTCCTGTCCACGGTGTGGGCCCTGTCATGGATGGGACTAGCTGTCATGTTGACTCTGACCGAGAGTTGCTGGGCGCCAGGGCAGGGTGTTCTGACACCGCCCATGCGCCTATCGGTAGCCCTACCGGGCCTTGAGGCCTTCTGGGCTTTTGAGGTCCTGATGGGCCGGGGCCCATCAGTAACCTACCAAAAGCCGTAATTATCTATAGACTATTTTGTATATACATGGTTGCATTGGCGAAGATAGAGGGGGTCTACCTTGGGCCCAGACCCAAGGTTCCCTAGACCTAAATAGCTAAAGTACATGTATTTTTTCGTACAAAAATATATCTGATTCATTTTATTTTATGTATCGAACCCAAGGTCTACTAGCAGCCTGGCTTCGCCACTGCACGGTTGATAGATTCTTGTTAGAAATTAGAAATTATAATACCGTAATTATCATTTATTTATATATTTCGTCAATTATCTAATAGTGTGTTTGGATAAGTTGATTTAGGTTTGGTATTTCAAATTCAAAAGTTTTTGGATTTGAATAAAATCCACCCTTATAGTTTTAGACTTTTAGCTGTATTTCAAGTTCCTTTTAAAAAATAATAATTTCAAATTCACAAATTTCAAATAACAAATCCAAATACCAAATACTAAATTTAAATCAACCTACCTTCAACGACAAAGTGTGATTTTCTCAAATTTTGAACTCTTATATTGAGCTAAAATTAGTTAAAAAGATTATTATCTATACTAACGATTATAACAATAAAAAATCTAGAAAATCGACAAATATGTATATAAATCGGTCAATAATTAATACATCCCGAAACTTTGGGCCAAATTACAAAGTGGTCCTGCAACTTCAAAATGTTATAGATTGGTCATGAACTTTGAATTATGTTACGAGTCAATCCTGCAGTCGTCGGCATAAGCATATTCCAATCATTTTGTCACGTCACCATTGACTTGTCATCAACATATAATATTTATTAATTTTTTTATGGCATGGAAAAATGACAAAGACACATCATAAAATTATCATATTTTAATGATTTTGTGATAATGTGTCAACGATGACGTGGCAAAATGTTAGTAAAATGTCATAAAAATATAATATTTTATTAATTTTTTGATGACGTATCAAAAAATAGCCAGAATGTGCTACCGCCGACGACTGCAAGACTGGATCGCAACAGGATTCAAAATTTGGAACCAGTCTATAACATTTTAAAATTTCAACACCACTTTGTAAGTCAGCCTAAAGTGTCAGGATGTCTAAAATATTTAACCCTATACAAATCCAATTTACTAAAAAAAATGTTTTATTTGCATTTCCACTAAGCGTGAACTTTTAGGCCTTTTCACTAAAATAATTAAAAAAAATTAACTATTAACTTAAATAAATATGGTTCAAAACTATTGATTTTTATAAATAAAATCGCCCCAGGCCTAGGCGATATCGCCCAAGGCACAGGCGATATCGCCCCAGCACCAAGGATTTCTGATCAAACTGATTCTAAACTGCCCAACCAACCGAGTAAATGCTGTCTGGCTGGACACATGGCGATCTCGCCATGTGTCCAGCCAGACAGCATCCTTCCACATGTCCTTGCATTATGACCCACGCGACCGCATGTCCTGCACTTACTCGGGCGACCCTCCTCACGCCAATCCATCTCGTTTCTGATTCGAGAGTGTCGTGGACGACCCTGTCCACGAAGAAGATGAGGTTGCGGGATCACTGGTAGGCCCGTGTGTGGGATCCAGTCTTTAGGACCCAGTATTGGTTGGAATGACTGAGCATACACTAGTTGGGTCTTGGATACCAGATAGAACGGGCTGACGTAGTTTTGCCAGTTAGCACCAGCAAATGTGCAACAAGCTACAGCATGGGAGCATGGTACCTTGTACCCCTGGAACTTCCCGCATGTGCAAGTCCCCTTACGATTCGACTGCCTATCGAACCGAACAACGTAGCTATTATTACCGCTACGGTTCTGATTGTTTGGACCAGACTTAACCTCGTAAACCCCGTTAGCCGCATCGTACGGCAGCACGTAGTGTCTGACGGAACTTGACGTAGATTCTTTGGTTAATTTCTGACAGTACTTCGTATACGCGTTCCCTTCTGCCAACATTCCCTGGTATTCCCCACGGCGCCTATGCCAATACTTGACCATACGGTGGAATGTGTGCTCGATCACAGAAGACATGGGCAAACGTCGCACGCCCTTAAGTACTCCGTTCACGCATTCTTGCGCGTTGGTCGTCATTGTTCCCCACCGAGCACCGCCTCCATCAGTGTTGTCATAGGCCAAACTCCATAAGGGTAGTTCCTCATTCACCCATTTTGGCTCCCGTACGTTTTGTTCATCATGGATCGCCAACCATTCTGCCTTCTTTGCCTCAAACTTCCGCACATTCCCTTCTATTCCTGCGGGTAGCGATGAAGACTTCTATGAATATCCAGTTTGTATGACAATATTGTATTAGTTAAGTTCAAATATACACCGTAAACAAGTTGACAAATACCTAAGTTCCAAAGGCGAGATTTTAAAGTTTGGTTCCGGTGTTTCTTGTTGAAGTTGCTTACGTAATGGCGTAGACACCACCTCCATACCCACCCTCGATCAATGTTGCGCATTGTCGCTGCTATCCCCTTGTGTCGATCACTGATGATTGTGATGTTGGCCCGATTGGTCACATGTCTCTGTAGATTCTCCATGAACCACTTCCAATTATCGGAATCCTCTTTGTCAGCTATGGCGTACGCCAATTGAACAATCTGATGTTGCCCATCGAATGTACTAGCCATCAACAACACTTGCTTGTACTTGCCCGTGAGGAATGTGCCGTCAATGATCATGACCCCAGAGCAGTGCTTGAAGGCTTCTATGCATGGCCCAAACGCCCAAAACACACTCTTGAACATCCTACAGTTACCCGCCGGGTGGGTTATGATCTCGTACCGTGTCCCGGGGTTTGTGAGACGAATAGCATTCAGGATTGTCTCAATGTTGTTGTATGATGCCACCCAGTCACCGTACAGCTTCTCGACAGCACGTTGCTTGCCAAACACGCCTTCCGGCTCTCTGCGCACAATGTGCATGATTGCATCTGAGATCAGCGTGACATCGAGCTGTGGGTGGGGCCCTAGTATCGTTGACCGGTCACAACTGTGGCCGTTGTTGAGTTGTCGTATTATCCAGAATCCATATCTGTTGCTAAGTGTAGAACGCATCCTCCAAGGACACGTCGGGTCGATGCAGTTGATGGCCCATTCCTTCGGGTTGGAAGTGATTACCCTGTACTTATAGTTGCGGATGACTGCTTGGCTCTTCGTTAGGGACACCAGTTGACCTTTGGTAGAGAATGTCTGTCCATGAAGAATTCCATCTCCACCGACCAGTACGCCTTTGCTGGGATCTGGAAGCGCCTGTCCATGGAGTAGGTGTTGGAGATTGTCATAATGTCGTCACAGTCGTCACCCTCGCTCGTGGCATGTTCCAGTGGCACATAAACTTCCACGCTATTTGTTGTGGCTCCCCCTTCTTCATCGTCGTCTTCCTCGTCGGTTTGGCCAATGTCATCGTCGACGTTTGGATTCCCTTCGTCCGCCGAGCAATGGCTCCTTTCATCTCCAGAATCGTCGGTGCTGACATATTCATCTCGCGCCAACCCCTCTTGGTCAACCTCCTCCTCCTCCGGACCGATATGACTGGTCGCCATGTATTCCCCATCATACGTTTGGCTCTGCTCTGCCATCTGATTTGGAATGACCCCCGAGAAATCGGAGAACTGAGACGGCTCCTCTTCCATCAAGGCGTACAACTCGGCAACTTCGAAAAATGGGTTGACGCGAACTAAGTCGTATATGACTTGTACGCCGTTGTCGTCCGATATCGGCCTAGAAACGAAATGCGACAGATTTCCCTCAGAACTGTATATCGCCATTCTCCAGACAAATGACTGGATTGTCTGATCCGCTCCAAGACCCATTTTCCGCCGAAACACGGTAACCACACTATCATAGGTCGCTCGCTTGGTCATCTTCAGACGGACATTATTTCCCCCTTCGTAGGATAAGCCGGTCCAATCCTGGACGATACGGCCCCCCCAGAAAACTTGGATTCGGAATTCTCGTGACAAAGTGTAGTCGGCCATTTTAGAATGTTAGTTCTTTCGATTTGGTGACTAACCCCCGAAACTAACAAGGATTTATAGGGTGGTTAGTGCTCCGAGATGTAGGCGATATCGCCCATGCCCTAGGCGATATCGCCTAATCCTTGGCTATTTTCACACCCGTGACTCAACCGAATCTAATCACGGACCCGTTTTAGAGTCACGGGTGACAATCCTTGTTGCTGGGGCGATATCGCCTAGGCCTGGGGCGATTTTATCTATAAAAATCAATAGTTTTGAAACGTATTTATTTAGGTTAATAGTTAATTTTTTTTATTTATTTCAGTGTAACCTCCCGAACTTTTACCTTATTGTGTTGATAGCAATTTGTTCATTTCACTCATTAACGTCAAACCAAAATAAAAATTGAAAAGAAAAGGGATATCGACAGATTACGGCTGAGTAGAAGATGGCGGGGAAGAAAAATGACGAGACGTGGTAAGACCGCCGCCGCCGCCGTCTCCGACAGATACACGCACGGAGCTCCAGTAACCACGGCTGCTACAAACAACAAAAGGCACACCGACAGAAAGCCACAAATCTTTTCTTCTTTTTCTTAAAACTGAACTTTGACTCAATCTTATCCTAATTGGACCGCCGTTGAAAGGACCTCTCGGCTTGTCAGCTAGTCAAGTCGGCTTGAGCTGGTTAGGTTAGCCGAGCTGACCAGGATATATAATGTTGGCAGTTGCTACAGCTGGCAGCTACTACTGACTCGGCTTGATGACGCATCGCTTGTTTCTTATTAAATCTTCTGCCACGACTTAACCTTTGCGTGTAATCATCTCTCTTCTCTAATGCATGGGATTCCTTCAGACTAATTAAGGGCCTTGAACCAATAACAATGTATTCTATAGAATCAAGTCCAATATTATTAGTGTTAGAGATCCAACCATACAAGAATTGGGTTACGTTACCGAATGATATTTTTGTGATATTGTCTCGAAATTGAGCATAACAAACTATCAACGATCGCCTATAGGATTAAACAGGCAACTCAACACTCCTTGTTCATGTGAAAACATACATTAAGCTCTCCAATGAACACTCCTAATTCTGTGATTTCTAGTGATTAGAGTTTAGATTACTGTGTTATTTATTTATTTATAATGATGTAGGCCTTTGACCTTTATGGTTAGTGGATAGACGTGAGAGAAATCGTTTTCTTTTTGAAAATGGATCTTAATATCTTTTATTATTTTAAAAGAATTAATAATTTGATGAGTAAATTATCTATAAAAAAAATATAATTCTCAAACAAAACTAACCTTCCAACCAAACAACTCGCTTGCTCGGTTAGCTGCCTAATCAGATGAAGCAAGTGAATGCGAGCAATTTGGCGGTAGTTATTTGAGTCCTCGCCAAATTTAACAGGGAATAACTTAAAAAGTTAACAAAATGCCATATTTGTTTTATTTTTTTTTTATTTTTTGTTCATCGAACAACAAAATGACATATTTGTTAAACGTGATAATGGAGTTTAATTTATTTTAATATTCCTAATCAAGTATGCGTGTAAGGCTCTGTGATAAGCTTGCACTTTTATATAAAGCAAATCTTTTACAATGCCTCATCATCCTTATGTTTCAAGATCCTCCCTAAGACTCCAACTATCAATAACTAGTGATCCATATTCATGATCCCATATATCATAGCCCTAGTCATGTTTGAGATAGCCTAGAAGCATCTACAAATTCATATATTCTTTCTCACCCCGGAATATTGTTCAAATCAAGTTTATCACATGAGCCCTTAAGAGATAGATTACGTGGCTCGTTCAACAGTTGAAATAATTTTTCATTGTGATTGCATACAAAATAATTTTTCTGCCTCTATAGAGTTTTAGAGGCAGATAGCTTAAGTGCCACCAACGCTCCTGTCGCTAAAGGTCTTTTGAGGCAAATACGGTGGCACATATTATCTGCCACTAATGAAAGAATCAGTGGCAGATATAATTGTTGGTAATTGTGACTTTAAACAACTCTTATTCTGTCATATTAGCCGCCTTTTAGAGGCACATATATATGCTTTTAAAAAGAACTAGCTTTTTTGCCCGCCATATGGCGGGCTTGAGCAAAACAACATTTTTATTTCTTCCCTATTCATATTCTGTACCACTTTAATCTCAAAGTTCTTTACTTCATTATATTCACATAATACATAAACATTGTTGTGTTAACTCTAAGTAATACTCAATGTATACCTAATCATTCAAATTAAGCCTATTACGAAGTCACCAATTATTCATAAAATTAATTGTAAGAATTGTTTGTTATGTGGTTAGTTCTAGATAAAAAAAAATTCTTGAAGAATCAATAGAATATAATTAAACCAGGGGGAACTATAATTTTATGATAAAGAAATAATATTACTAAGAAATATCTTGCAAATATGGAATAATACCTTCAATATTTTGACATTATCTGTAAATGTGATATGTGAGATTGCTATCTATGATAATGTTCTATATTGTAATTAGCATTATACCAATCATGTTCTATAATGTAACGTAAAATTACATTAAAAGCTTATGTCATAACATTAATGAATTTGAAAGCATAATTATGCAAAAAAAGATGATGAGATACATAATATAACTACCATACATGAAGCTTCATGCGTGGTATGAAAACATTGTCTATATTCGAGTATATTGAAAGTAAATGCATGCATGTGTAGTTTGTGATCTCAATTTGATGAGACGTCAAATGATTTTTGCATTCCTACACATGTGTACATAATAATAACAATTCTAATCAATGTACAGTGTAGCTAATGTGTTTTTATTTAAATTAACTGTATAATAATGATAAAAAAATATTAAAATTCATATAAATTAAAAAAATAGTCATAAAAAAATATCACACAAATGAATAGGCTGACAACGGTTTATTTGGATATGAATAGTTGATATCCTTTTCTCAATTGTTGTATTTTTTGGTTAGAGTAATATCCATCCAAAATTGCTTTTTGTGTATTAAAATTTAAGAGTTGGAAGGTTTACCGAGGTCGAACTGTTAAAACCCATTGAGAGAACCATTAAAGTACTTCACATAACCATAAGATTTTAAGAGTTTAGAGATGGGTCAAGAGGATTTTTGCACAAAGAACTGTTATACCAATTAGATGACTAATTTGAAGCTTTTTAATCTCCTGATCTGACACAATTAATCATTTTTCGGTTTGTCAAGCTGACCAACCAGGTCGTATAGATTTTTATTGTTATGAGGGGAAAATGTGAAAATAATAAACATTTAAATTCTATATTTTTAACATATAAAATCTAAGATATATGTTTGATGTATTATACATATAACAAATATTTTTAATTAATATTCATAACTATATATTAAACTTTTTTGTAAAAAGTATATTAATTTCCTTAGTGAAAGGAGAATAATAATTTACTACTAACAATCATAATATTTTTATTCATTAATCACCACTACTTACATAGATGGCTATAGTTTAGTAAACTAATATTTAACTACTATTAAATGACACATTTTTTTTATTGAAGGAAAAAGCCAAAATGTTAATGAGTTACAATACGGCGGGTCACAGAACCCCTAACTCTATCATAGTTAGTCCAATGGAACAGAGTAGAATCAGATAAGCTCACAAGATGAAGACCCAAGGTAAATGACACATAAATGATAAAACCTTTTTTTATGTAAATAAAATAAAATTGTTTAATTTTTGACAACTTTAAAAAAATTCTGATTTAGAGTTTAAATTATACAAATATTTTTAATAATTTTATATTTGTTGAAGTTCTACTTTTAAGGAGAAGTAGGAGAAAATCTAGATTGGTGATTTCACCCACCTACCCTGAACCAACTCCCCTATATATGAATTGGGGGATTGGGTTCAAGGTTTAGATTTCACCTACAAATCTTACAAAAAAATATGTACCGTAACCTCTCTATTTTTTCAAAGGTGCCTGAGTTATGACCAATGATAAATATGATGTCTTCACTTTAATAATTTTCGCAATTACCTCGAAAGTTAAACCCTAATCCTAAAAAACAAACCCTAAACTATAGCTCGAACTATGATATATAATTAATGACGGTTGGGAAGAAAAAAGTATTGCGCTTAGGGTAGTTAATATAAGTTTCTTCAATGTACCATCCAAATATTATAGACCCTATACAGTAGCGGAGGGAAGTTGATGAAAGGGGGTTCAAGCTGTTTGCAAAACAATATGAAATATATAACTTGCAGCTTGAAGCTTGAAGTTAGGAGTTAGGACAACATAATCTCCACTTTAACAAAACAAAGTTATTATCATTATGTCAGACTATATTTTGTTTACTTCTCCAAACATATATGTATGTGGTGAACGATTTGGTACTTATAGGTACCGGTACCCTAACATTAAAATTTTGTTATATTTGTGTTTGAATTTTAGAGTTTGAGGGTATTAGTTTAGTGTTCATGGATTTGGATATAGTGTTACAGGCTTCGAGTTTATTTTCTGGGTTTATGATTTTTTTTTAATTTGGACTTATTGTCAAAAATTAGAGACGTACGATCTAGGATTTGAGTTTATGATGTAGTATTTCAGGGTTAGGATTTAGTGTTAAAGGGGTGAGCATTATTCATTAGTGCTCAAGATTCATTGCAACAGGTTATTTGAGTTTTAAGTTTTTAGAAATGTGAATTTTTAGTGCTAGGGTACCGACACCTCATGGGTACTCGAGCATTAACCGTATGTATATATTAACATGTTTTCATATTCTAAAACATTTTAAGTTAAAAATTCATATTAGGTTATATTCTGATTTGAATTTTAATTATTTAGTTGACTTTTTAAATACTACAAATTTTGAACCCCATTGACCAATTTTCTGGCTCCGCTACTGACCCTATATACCTTGAGAAACTTTGGTGATATTTTAACTTAACAACCAAAGATACCTTGAGAAATATCCGAAGTACTTGTGATAGAGAGCAGTAGAGACGAGTGTTGTGAGAAATTGATTGCGAGATTACTCCAAATTTACGACATGATAAAAGATCTGGTGCGATAATTGTCACTACCAGCCAGCGAAATATTTTAGCGTGATTTTCAAAACTCTTTTCTTTCTTATTAATTGCCCAACTCAGTGGATAATAAGAGAAGTTAAAATACAACATAAGATAGTGAAGTAGTTTTCAGAGGAAGAAAATGTGAAAATAATAACTGAACTGGAAAATATTTACATAAAGCCCAATATTCTATATAAAACATAAAGAACTAATATTTACATTTTATAGATATTAATATAAGTTTTTATTAATAAGATCTGGTGCGACAATTGTCACTACCAGCAAGCAAAATTCTTGAGCGTTATTTTCAAAACTCTTTTCTTTCTTATTAATTTCACAACTCAGTAGATAATAAGAGAAGTTAAAATCAACATAAGATAGTGAAGTAGTTTTGAGGAGGAAGAAAATGTGAAAATAATAACTGAACCTGGAAAATATTTTACATAAAGCCCAATATTCAATATAAAATATGAAGAACTAATATTTACATTTTATAGATATTAATAGAAGTTTTTATTAATAAGATTTAATTGATATTTTTATACTGCTAAAGTAATATTTTAAATCCATATTATCAAAATTATATATTTTAATCTATTTATGTTTATATTATATCATTTTATTTTGTGTCCTTAAGATAATGTTATTTTAATAAAATAAGATTGAAATGGCTTATAAGTGTGTCATAAACAAAAAATAACAAATTAAATTTGGGATAATAAATAAAACACTAATAGACCAATGTTTGTAGATAAAATATATAGGGTTTGACTTAAAGATTGTAAAATTTTACCAAGTGTACTCCTGTAGCGTATGCATAACCCAAGTAATAATTTTCAATAAATAAAAATGTATTTTCATATTAAAAAAAATCTAAAATTTTATTTTTGTATGTCTAACAAAAATAACATGTATTATATTGAATATGTTTAAGTTTTCTTATAATGTAAAGATCAAAATTTATGATGAATGAAATATAAATGAGAAATTATAAGTATTTTCTATGTAGATAGAGTGAAAATTGGAGAAAAAATTATTGAGATTGAGAATAATTAATTAATTATGATAATTTCCCGACTTTATTGAATCAATTTTGCCCGATCTTTTTTAGGTGCTTAAGAATAATTAATGAGTAATGATCTTTATTGTATAACATGTCCTAACACACCTTGTTTTGGACTCTCATTCAACTAAAAATTAAAATTTAAGATTCATTTGGTTAAATAATAATTAAAAAAAATTAGAGAATTATTGTAATCAAATTAACTAAAGATGAACTTTAAACCATGATGATTGATGAAGATAATTGTAAACAATAATCCTCTTATTGTATTCATTGAATAATTTATATCTAAGGTCGTTAAAATCTTCCTCAAATAAACGCAATTTCAGTCGATGAAACTAATTTTTTTTTTGTAAATAAAAAATATTAGAAACAATATGGTAAAGGAAAAAATCATGAAATAGATATTTGTTATAGGCTTATTAAAATTTTAATAAAATATAGTAGACAGATATTATTTATGATCGAATTACATATTTTAATGAAATACTAAAAATTAATCTAATGTATAGTTATAATATTCTTATTATTTATATTTATGTACGTTTAAATAAAATTAATAAAATAGGTATCAATGAAATGAAAAAATGTAACTTAAATCACAAAACGTGGTTTACCTAAAAGTGTGGGAGTGGATATATTATTATTTATTATGTAAAATTTATTCAAATAAGAATTAATTAATAAGAAAATTGTGATTGGTTAATTCCCTACACTTAAGGAGAGAATGAATAAAAGGGGGTGCCTTTTATATTTGCTTATATATATATAATAGATTCATTCCAACCAGATATGTTCCTCTATTAGACTCTTTCACTATTTACATATATTATTTTCTACTCTTTTTCTATCTATGGGATTTGAACCTGGGTGGTTCAAGGAAATGTGTTAAGTTCTTAGTTCTTACCATTTGGTTCAAGAGCACTTACTGATATTTTCTGCGCAGTTTTTAAATATGAATTATAAAACTCAATAATATGGAGAAAATATGCCAAGAAAAAGAAATCAAAATTGAAAAAATGAACGAAAATTCTTACTCATTATTAGAAAAGGAAATTGTTAGCATTTATTATAAATATCATTAATTATATATTATCTAACATTTATCAATATAAAATAGTACAGAGTTTACAAGTTATCTACCTTTAAAAATTTTACAAGTTATCTATCTCTAAGCTAATTACTCAACATATATAGGCAATTATAAATTATCTGCCTCTAAAAAAATTAATCATACAACCTATAGAAGCAGTTATAAATTATATGCCTCTAAAAGAGTTTTTTGTATAAGACAAAAGACTTATAGAGGCAATTATAAATTATCTGCCACTAAAGAAATTTTCCGTATAACTTATAGAGGCAATTATAAATTATCTGCCTCTAAAGGAATTTTTCGTATAACTTATAGAGGCAGTTTTAAGTTACCTACCTCTAAAATATTTAATCCTACAACTTATAGAGGCAATTATGAATTATTTGCCTATAAAACTATAAAATAATATTTATTAAAATTAAAATAAATAAATAAAATACAATTAGAGGCAGATATTTGCATCTATAGTGGCACATATAGTATTTGTTGTTTAAAAGTATGTTTAAAGGCAAATAGATTATGTGCCTCCGTAGCCAGGTTATGTTGTAGTGATATGTTCTCTTAATTGCTTTGTATCGGTTTTTATGACATCATTTTTATGAGATGTGTGGTTTTATGATAAAAAAAATATAATACATGTATATGAGTGATCCTTAAAATTTTTGAAGACATAATCGGTCTAAGGCTTACTTACCCTCATGAATCTCATTCGTTGTCTAAACAATCGTAATCTTCGACAGACTCATGCTATGTGGTAAAACTTGATTATCAAGTTTTGATAACAAAAAGAAGTCGATAATGAATTGCATTTAGAAATTCGGTACCCATCTCATTGTGGGTAACTATTTTATTCATTCAATATAAGATACATGAAAGGTTCGATAAACAAGGTTGTTTATATCAAACATGTACCATACTTGGTCGTTCTCCGTATTTAATTTTTGTTGGAAAGTGATAATAATTCTATTCTATATATAAAGGGAGAAGGGGAGTTACTATTGAATGAATAGTATTTCCTTCTCTCCATTAAAGTATTTAAGACTTGGATCATAGATTTTTAAAAGGGTTAATACACATTTTTGCCCCTCTACTATGCAAAGTTAACAAACATACCCTTTTACTATTTTCTAACTGATTTAACACCCTTTACTTTGAAAAGTTTAACAAATATGCCCTACATTTATATTTTCAACTATTTTTCGTCTAATGAGTTGATTATACGTGCTATGTCATATTATTTGTCCACAACATCACTGATCGGGATGTCCACAAGGTGAAAATATTTAAATTAAAAAGAAAAGAAAAAGGAAAAGCATTATAATCACCATTATGTACAGAGGGTGTTTGTGGTATTCCTTTTACTTTTTCTTTCTAATTTAAATAATTTTGGATTGTGAACATTCCAATCAACAATAAGGTGTACAAATAATATGAAGTAACACATATAATCAACTCATTAGATGAAAAGATAAATGTAGGGGCATATTTGTTAAACTTTTCAAAGTAGAGGGTGTTAAATCGGTTAGAAAATAGTATAGGGGTATGTTTGTTAACTTTGCATAGTAGAGGGGTAAAAAGGTGTATTAACCCTTTTTAAAAGTAGTCTTTTGTGGGTCATCTTGTGTTGGGTGGGTTTGTGAGTTATGAGGGTAAAGTTTATGGGCTTGTAGCATTCTCATCTCCATAATTGACGTTGCAAAAACAGCCTCGTCCCTCCTGTTATTGTTCCACAATTATTTTTCTTGTGTGCTACGCATTATGTCAATTAATCAATCAACACTCTTTTATTTCTTTGGTTCTTTTTTCGGCTGTCCATCTCACAACCATCTAGCTATGTGCTAATCAACACTCTTCTATGTCTTTTGATTTTTTTCGATTGCCCATTTCACTACCATCTCAAAGCAAAAACAGCCTCGTCGCTCCTGTTATTGTTCCACAATTATTTTTCTTGTATGCTACGCATTATGTCAATTAATCAATCAACACTCTTCTATTTCTTTGGTTCTTTTTTCAGCTGCCCATTTCACAACCATCTCGCTATGTGCTAATCAACACTCTTCTATGTCTTTTAATTTTTTTCGATTGCCCATTTCACTACCATCTCAAAATTTGACATCACTATTAATCAAAACTACCATTACTTGTCCTCTAAAATTTTCCGCTGCATCGCGCGGGTAATTCTAGTTGTTTTATAATTAGACAACATTCTGGTAGAGACGAGTACAACCTCTTGGACATGTCATTCACATCGTTCACTGTTTATACGTCAGGCTTACGGGAACTCCTATTGTGAGGACTCTTATAAGAGTCCTTATTTAAGGACAGTATTTACAACCGTTGGATGAGAATCCTAATCTAACGGTGGGAACAAGTTATGGGCAATTTAGTAATTTGAATACTTATTTAAATGGTTAGGGTTTTTGGATGATTCATTAGCCACCAAACAAAAAAAAATCTCCAAACCCTAGCCACCGTCGGCGGTTTTTCTCTCAACCTCCCTTCTTCGAAATTGTCGTTCGCCCAAGGATCGTTCTTCCAGCCGCCGCCACCGCTCTCTGTGCTCTTCCAAACGATGTCGACGCCCCCACTCCCTCTGATCTTCCAGTCGACGCCAACCTCGACACCTCATCTCTATGCTCTTCCAGCCTCATACCAACGCTGTTCTTCCCGCCGAACTCCTCTACCGCCGCCAGAAACCTTGTCGTCAAGACCTTCAACCTCATCTCCTACGCAAGCATCAAGGAGGAGAAGCTCTCCTTCGACGTCTGAGATCTAGGTGTCAAGTCCCTCAATGGCACTACCGCTATTTTCGCCTCCGTCAAGATCCCCGCCGGAGCCGATATGGTGAACCACATCTGGCAGGTCGGCACCACAGTTACCAAGCACGAGTTTAATCCACCCAATCTGGATGCTAAAGAGGTAGCGCTGCTCCTACTTGTGGTTCTATATCGGATCCGGTTGGCAGCCCTGGTTCCGGGAATAGCACCAGTGGCGGTAATAGTTACAGGAGAAGGGAGATGAAGTTTGGATTGTGTGCAGGGTTATTGGTTATTCTGCCTGGATTAAATATTTGGTTTCTAATAAGATTTTTGCAATTAGTTTCTTCATTTGTTAGTTGTTACGTTATTTGAATTTCTGGGACAGGGGATGCTGAGTGTGAGAAAGGATAAGGAACCGAGCTTTTGACGAATGAAGTCAAGGGAGTGAATTCAAACTGACTGACGCTATAACCATAGCAGAAGATGGATCTATGTATTTCACGGATGCTTCTTACGAGTACTTTATTGTCAATGCCACATTCGACATTTTAGGAGGGAAATCCCGAGGTTACGAGTTGGAATCGAGGACTGTTGCTTCTTCTTCTTCATCTCCATGATTTTGTTCCAATTTCATGTTAGGATCGTTTCTTCTTTGTGAACCAAGTAGTTCCAGTTTAATTATTAGGAACATGTTGTTCCACTTTGTGAGTATTGGTACTAGTTATCTTTCAATAGATTAATTGGTTTTAGTTCGGAACAAGGTTTGTATTTTTGTTTAATCGATTTGATTAGAGTATCTATGTTGTGGATTTGGAACAAATTAAGTGTTATTTGGACTAGTTAATTGATCTAAATGAGATTTGGAACATGGTGCAAAATATCTTTTTAATTGATTTAAATGAGATTAGTTCGGATATTAGGAACATGGTATTCCTATAATTAATTAAAAAATGTTACAAAAAAAACTTATAATATGCGACATCAACTAATTGATTACTATAAAAACTAATTAGAAATCCCGAAATAACTGTTATAAATTATAATAATAATAAAAATATAATAATAATAATAAATTAGTAATAGTTAATCAACAAAATAAATTACCCTAATACCCATCTAATTTCAACCATTAGATCTTCATTAAAAAAATTAATGGTGTAGATTGGTGTCTATTGAGGACACTTAAAGGGTCCTCATATTAGAAACTTACAAAAGATTCCTACACGCGCTGTCGTGAAAGTAGGAAACATCACACTCCATTCTGATTGGCTGCCTAACCCTAAAACTAAACCAGAATAAATATTCAGTACAGTACCGCAGCCTTCCCCAGATATGGAAGAATGCTAAACCCACACGCTTGCAAACTGCCTTCATTACTTCCCCCAAATAAAATCAAAATAGCTTAAAAAGGGATAATCCTTTCCCAACTCTCACGTGCCCGGCGCGTGGCCATATCGTCAGCAGATATCTTCTTTTTTTACGGCGGCGTTACCGCACAACGTCACGGCGAGAATTAAACAAACGTGAACCGACGATGGATTAGATTACTAATTACTAATTTACTACTACATAGATATCCGGAAAAGGGCTTATATTTACAATAAAAGGTTACTACAGAAACGGCGACGAAAAAAGGATAAAATAGTAAATTAAAAAAACACAACAGTCAAAATGGCTAAACATCGCGGTAAAAATATTTTGACTGTCGCTAGCAACTACTTTTGTTTTTTTTACATCCAGACCGGCGGTGGCTCGTTCAAATCTATGGGGAGTCCACGCCTCGCGATACCCAAGAAAGACGCCGTCGGAGAAATAACGCCGCTTCCGTTTTCATGCATCACCGGAGCTACGCCGACGCCTGTTTCTCCGGCGGCGGCTCCGAATCCCGTATCCTTGAGAACGGCGGTCTGGAGGAACTCGCCGATGGAAAACCGCGTGCCGGCAGCGGCGGAGGAGGGCCAGCGGTGGCGGTGGTGGAAGCTATGAAACTGGTGGTGGAAGCTATTGAACTGGTGGTGGTCGGACGGGGTGTTGAGATCTAGTGACAAGCAGGTGGAAGGAGGAGACGAGGCGGCGAAAGTAAAGGCGGCGGCGGCGGCGGATGAGGGGGAGGAGGAGGAGGGGAAGTTGGTTTTAGCCTTAGAGCCGCGGAGGGAGCGGGCAGCGCCGTCGTAGGCTAAGGCGGCTTCTTCAGGGGTGTCGAATGTGCCTAGCCAGACACGTGTCTTCTTCCAGGGGTCGCGGATCTCGGCGGCGTAGCGGCCCCATGGGCGCTTCCGGACACCTCTGTAGTGGCCTTCTCTTGAGGACGCCATTGGAAAGGGTAGAGATGGGAGAGATGAATGAGAAGAAGGGAAAAGGGGAAAGTGATGAATATAAAGAAAGGGGAGAGAGTGAGGGACCCACTGCCGGAATAGACGACTCCGTAATCGGCGGGTGAACGGCACGACCGGTTGGGGAGAGAACTCCCAAACAACATTTGCCCTTTTTATAATGCTATATACGGCCAGTTCAGTGGGCAGTGATTAAATGTGTATTTTATAATGCTAAATTATTAAAATAGTAACTAGTTTCTTTAAATTAAGGGCAAAAATAAATTCATAGCCAAACCTTTCTGAGAAATGTCAAACATAGCCAAAATTATTTGTGTCACACTATTTAAACCAAATTTTTATTTTTTATGACAAATTTAGCCGACATTCGTCAAAATTTTAACACCGTTAGTGACTGTACAAATGGAGCTGACGTGGCATCCACTTGACCGGTCAACTAGATGCCATGTCGTTATTTAAATTTTAAAATAAATTAATTAATTTAGAAAAAAATAAAAGAAAAAACTAAAATTTGAAAATGTAAAAAAATAATTTTGATGTTGCTATTCTTCTTCCTCTAACATTTGCCTCTCCACCATCTCTTTGTCTACAGCCGACGGTCGCTCCACCGACCACCACCAAGCTGACCCACCCACCACCATCGGCCCCGAACCCACACACCTACTGACCCACCCGCCACCATCAGCTCCGAACCCACCCGCCTCCTTGAATCGGTAGAGGAGGAGCTGGAATCGGAAGGAATCGGGAGATGGGAAACCAAGCCAACATTCGGATGAAATCAGAGGGGTTTCTTCATTTCTGGAGCGGGTGTACCAATCAGAGGGGTTTCTTCCACGCGGAAGGAACTGGAAAGGAAAATCGGGGAAGGAGCTGGAATCCGACGACGAGTTCTTCCACGGGGTGGCTTCTTCCCCGGCGGAGGTCACAGTACGGCGTCGAGCTGGAGAGCGCGTAGATGGATCGACTAGCGGAGGAGGACAAGTATGAGGAGAAGGAGGAATCAGAGCTGGAGAGAGAGAGTGACAAAGTTCTTCCAGCCGAATGTATTTGAAGAATGGATCGTGGCTTTCAAATTTCCGGCGGAGGAAGGGAAGTTGGAGCCTGGTTCTCCAATTCCGGGTCGGGGGAACAGCGGGTGGCTGGACGCAAGTGTGTCGGCGGAGCTCTTGCCGGAGATGAGTGAGATGTTTGGGAAATTAGGGTTAGAGAAATTAAGGAAATAATTTTTAATTTTAATGTTTATTTATTTTCTTTTGATAAATAAATTTTAATTAAAGATAATTATGTGACAAAAAGTTGTACACATCAGCTGACACATCATTTTAGGAGTTAAATTTCCGTTAACTTGGACGGAAAAGTTAACGGAAAACAAAACATTGCCATTTTTTGGATTATGAATAGTTTTGGCTATGTTTGACATTCTCGGGAAAGATTTGGCTACAAATTTGTTTTTGACCTTAAATTAATTTCTGTTCACAAAATTTGTATTACTTTTTATTTAGGAGCCAAGACAATAAAATTACAAAAGCGGAAGGGGATCATTGAGATAGACGAGCCAGGATTTCGAGAGAGATATCAACCCCAAACCATTCTTCTAATCATCCAATCAGTTTAACATTCTTAGATCGATGAAAGAATCTAACAATCACCAGATGATAGGATCGAAGAATCTCAGTCGTAATCGCAGTGCGAGCAACATAGTCTCAAGGTCGTGGAGAGGAGACCACCAGATGGGTGAGCCAACACTATAGCTTTGTAGAGAGCAAGTGCTTTAATTAGGAGCCACATGAGAAGAAATGAAAGCAAAATCAAATCTACCGACGGACAACACGATGAGATTTAGTAATGACTATGCCATATATAAGGCGTCGATTAATCTCATGGAGAAAAGACCCATCGTAGTACATATCCAAAACGGAGGTACTAGGTGGTGGAGTTGTTAGTGTACGGGAGTGTGGGTTGGTAGATTATAGAAGAGGACATAGAGTACCCATCTCACGACTTTTAGAGGTCAAGATCGCGGCTGCACTAGTAGGCAATAATCTTCACTCAAATAGTAGCATTGTTGAGGATGAAAGAATTCTGAGACTTCCAGATGTCCCAACATCATGTCGTTGTGTTGTCAGAGAATCCTTGACAGAAAACAAACAGGAGGGGGGCAAGAGGGTGGCATTAAAAGATACGAAATGTCTCGAGCATGACGACAAACAAAAAGTGTTAGTAAACAATATAACATCCATTCAGAACCCTCTCCCACCAACTCGAGTTATTGGGATGCAACGGTTCTCGAAATGGTATTAGAGCCTTTGACCGACATGAGGTCAAGGTTTCGAATCTCGGTAACCTTGACCGACATGAATTTCGTGTATAAAGGCTTATTGAAGCCTTTATGCTCCCTTATTTATTGCGCAAGTCTTACCAAAGTTGTGCAAACCTTAGCTATTCTAAGAGCTTTCGTTTGAGGGACGGACGTGCTACTAAACACCCGTTATTGGAAAAAAGGTAGTGAGAGATTCTTCCTAGTCACAAAGGGCCGCATTATCTGACTGCCAAATTCGTGTTGGTTGCCACACAATTGTTCACCCCTCTCCAGAGGACAAAAACCACTTTTGAAGGAATGGATAATCTCCACGGCCATTCATAATTTGCTTTTGTGACACATCCACCAAGCTGGTAGAGCGAGAGAGCTCCAACCGTGTCATATGGTACGTGGATCGTACAAAAAAGCGACTAGTCGAATCCTTGCTCAAGCTTGCATAAAACACTAATACTGTCCAAATTCGAACCTCAAGTACCTTGGTCCATAAACTCATTCGCTATAGTAGAAACTTTAGAAGTTGAAGACAGTCTAAAACGAGGAGAGTGGGAATCCAGGGGTCCTCGAAAACATTGATATCCCTTCCAATCCCAAGAAAGACAACCATAATTTAGGGCAGCTCTAGCTTTGATGAGGCTTGCCCATATCCAAAACCTTATAGTGTACCCTTTGTGGATTGATGACAGTCATTAATGGGAAGATGAAGGCCTGGCCCTTTGGCTTGCTCTCATTTTTTTGCAGGCTACAACCCTAAAATGGAGATCTAACAGAGGCACCAACATCATTTAGGAAGAGCTTTTGGTTCAAGTCTAGATCAGTCCCTAGCTCAGAAACTTGGCACATCAATTCACTACCTGATTCCCTTCCCCTTCTAAAGGCCCAATGTGGCTACTTCCTCTCCTTAACCATCGACACAATTCGTTTCTTCTTCGTTAGTAACTGTGAGCATCTCCATCGAGATAGCTAGGTCTCTTGGTGAAAAAATGAGAGCAAGCCAAAGGGTCATACATCGATGAGGTGAAAGTAGAGGGGTTGATAGTCATTGTGTAAGCGGTAAATCCAATCACGGGGAGAGAGAATACAAGTTATGTCTGTTCACTCCGATGTTCTTGATTCGAAAACCCGCTATATTGTGGCCGGTGCGCGGAGGAGATGACTAAGGTGAGGAGAACCCAACTAGCATCAAAATTTTAAACTCTCCAAAAGGTATTTTGTCATCGTCGACATCCATACTTACAACTACATGTACAATATTCATCCTCGTGTCCTATTCTTCCACAAAAGAAAAACACAATTCTTAAATTTCCTCATACTTGAAATTTATTGTTTCCATAAGACCATCGGTTGTAAGTTTTTTGCAGGGTTTAAGTGGACCATCGGTTGTAAGTTTTTTGCAGGGTTGAAGTGGATTTGCGATATTGACTTCCACAAGCATTCTGACATAATGGTTCCTTCTTCCCCTAACTAGAATGTTCATATCAACCTCAATATATAAGCTCCTGGAAGAGTTTGGAAAACTCATCAACATTACTCTGGTTCATATGAGCCACCAACAGGTTGTGCATCAGAACCCACATTGTCGCACGATAAAAAGAAACCTCATGTGGAAGGCCCCTTCCATTCTAATAGTTGAGAACCATTGTAGTATCATAGATAAGCCATGGCCTTCGAGCCCAAACTACATTGGCGGCAAAAAATGGACATATTTCCTCTGAGTTCCCTTGTGATTAGAGCCAATGGTGGAGCCACGTTTTGGGGTGGGGGTGCGTTGCAACATCATTATGCTCCTTAGAGGAGAAGTTTATAAGCTCCTCAAGGGAGAAGATAGGTTCATTTATTAATTAATTTTGATTTTCGAGTTTTATTGTTGTGTATGATTGTGATGGGATTATCTATCATCGATTAAGGTCATGTTTATGATGTAGAGTCATGTATATCTTTTTAATAATAAATAAGGTTTCAGCATGCATTTACTTAGCGAATGACTTGACCATGTATGTTGAATGAGATATCATGACGATACAGTCAAACTGCATGGTTTTGATTGAATAGAAGTTTTAGCTTTATTATTACAAAATATTAACAAAACACTCTATTATTACAAATAGGACTTCTCTATGTGTCAATCATATCACTAGCTAGAATCATGAAATGTTGAAGAGTTATAATTTTCATCAAGTGTACGAGTGTGTGCATCTATAAAACCGGCCAAGCAAGCTATACTTAATTTATAGTACAGTCTAGAAAAAAAATAACCACTTATTTACTGATCTCTTAAATTAATCCATAATCATAATCCATTTAAACATAGTAATTTGTGTGTTTTGTGGTTCATCTTTGCTCCTCTTCTCCTTTGTGAGATTCGTTTGCAGATCTAGTTCTGCCATGTTTCCCCCTTGTGGGCCTGGTTTTCCCCCTCTTGGGCATGCGGTTTCATGTTTCAGATCTGAGTTTTTCAGCTTCTGGTGTGACTCTTGGTTACAAAGGGAGCCACTTTTGTGGTGTGCATCATCTCGTTCTTTTCTTGCATCTACCTCCTTGCTTCGTGCATTGCGTGCACGATTCGGAGATGTCAGTGGTTTCCTAAGTGAACCCGGGTGGGATGTTGTTCAGATCGTTGCAGGGACTTCTCTATCAATGGTGGATATCTTGGTTTGCTCGCCTTCTCATTGTTTTTCAACGGCGTTTGCAGCTCCGGCGAGAATGTTGAAGAAGATGACGGCTGGTGTCTTCATTTTTAGGATTTAATGTGTTTAGGGGTATATTTTCATCTTTGGGCTTAACTTTGGGCTTTGGGTGTTTAATATTCTTCATTTCCATTATCTTGTTCTTCCATGAGTTTTTAACCCAAAACTTTGTATACTTTTTAATTTTTTAATGAACTGATTTCAGGAAAAAAAAAATTATTTTGTTTAGCATAATGAAAAGAGGCGACACTGAGTTCCGTGCCAGAGAGGACCCGTTGACAGCCGTCCGATATCAATCAACGGCAAAGATGTAAGAAGGATGGAAGACAATTAATCAATCCGCCGCATGGGGAGCGGGACAAATGATGATAATTAATCATAAACCAAAATAAATAAATAAAAAACAAGAAAAAGAGAATAGCCGCCGTCTGATTAGACAAGAGAGAGAACGGGTGATAAGTAGAGAGAGAGAGAGAGATAGATATGAGATTTGGGAAAGTGTAGGAGTAGTCATGTGAGTGACCCAGTCGTCGTGGCTTTGGACAGATGGTAAATGACGTAAGCCCTACCCACCACACCTGCCGCCTGTCGTACGGCTGACCAGCGGCCAGCCACAGTCGCCCGAAGCGGCGCCTGCCCTTCTGGTGTTTATTTTCTTGTGCTAGAAAATAATCAATTATTATTTCTATGAATGGTGAGGTGTCATAAAGTAATTGGTGGGAGGTAGATGCGTTGGACTGAAATAGCATGAAAAAATATTAAGACAGGGGAGGAGGCGCAGAGTACCCACGTGGAGGGTACATAGGCTTCTGGTGTCTCAGTTGCAGGAGACAGCCTCCTCTCCTACTATTACTTTTATTTTCCTTTTTTCTTTTCCAATAATAATAAAAAGAACATTGAAGGAGAGAGATAGCGTGTTTGACTCAGTTTTGGGGCCTCTCAAATCTGATGACCCAACCAAAACCGCAATCAAAAAAGGTAAAAAAAAAAAAAAAAGAGTAAAGGTAGTTTCATTTATTTCACTGTCAGTAAAAATAAAAAAATAAAAAAATAAAAAAAAATGATTCGGTGCGGTGGTCATCAGACTGGAGACTCACTGACGCCGCTCTACCCTTTCACGTGAATAAAATTAAACTCTTTTTTGTACTTTTTCACCGCTTTCTTTTGTTTTCTAATTTCTCTTTCACCTGATGGGGGAGGCGTGCTTTCATGTCTTGACGTCACTCTCACGTGTTGGCTTTTATTCCGCCTGTAACTGTACTATTTTTTATATTATATATTAAAAAAAATCCAATACTCGTCTTGTCGATTTTGAAACGGCGAAGTGACCGTCGTTCCTCCCGGTTGAGAGTTCCGGCGACGTACATGGGGAGAAGCAAAGCTTTCCCGAACAACCTGGAGCCGCGAAGACACAAATAAAAATTATATGAGTAGCTTTGCGCTAACACGGCGGCGGGAAGGGAGTATACGTAAGCTACGGGGTATTAACGGCCGAGTCCGACTATACGACGACGGTAGACACAGGCGTAACTAGTCGTCGTTGAGATTTTTCCGGTTTAGTCCCATGGGCAAAAGGTGCGGGTTAACCCGGACAAAAATATGGAATAAAGAAAAGGTCAGGGGAAATGACGGGCCGGCCCAAGAAAGTCGATCCGGCCCGCAAGGCACCTTATTTAAAGCTTAAGCTGCAGCGGATGATTGGATCCATATGGATTAGAAGAAAGGTTAGTTAATTCCGGAAAAAGGAAGGACCAGCCCAGGAAAGTCGACCCAGTAATTTTCAACTGATCTGTTAACCCGACTTCAACCCGCTGGATGTGTTTGGATAGAGTGATTTTGATTTGGTATTTGAAATTTGTGAATTTGACATCACTACTTTTAAGAGGAGATTTGAAATACAACTAAAAACTAGAAGAGTGAATTTCATTCAAATTCAAATACACAAGTTAGTTTCTAACCAAATACATCTATCCAAACACACCCATATTGAGTTTGATATTTTATCATATAAAATTTATAGGAATCAAACTCTATGATTTTTCATTTTTGAATAGATTAGGGTCGAGTTTATGTTCAATCCGATTGACCAAACAATCTCACAATTATTTATAAAACACAATTTTTGTGTCACTTGTGACTTCTTCTAAATATTTTTATATGATTTAATTTTTTTTTAATGTTTTATGTTTTATTTGTCTTAGTTGTATTATATTTACAAATCATCATACACTCATAAATAACGTATCATTTTTTTTTTCCAACTAAGCATGAGCCCACAACTATTTTCCTCATCCTTTACTCATACCTCCACCATTATTCATTTAATGGATTGCCTATCAATCACATTGTTGATGTTTTACAGTTCTCATTTCGTTATGAAGATTTTATTTTTTTCTATAACTATCTTTTTTTCCGGGACATCTCTAAAATAGATATCATAGACCGTGAACCATCCTAGGAATTAAAAAAGAAAAGAAAAAGGAAAAGGAAAGGTAAGGGGGGAGGGTAGGGGATTTATCCACCAATATCATTATTAATAGAATGGTCTTAAATTAATTAGGTCGAGTGAGTTTGCGAGAAAAACATAATGCCTCTTTGGCAGATTGTGTGCCAAAGTATTTTAAGTTCTCGGAATAGTTTTGTATTCTACAAAATCTAGATGATGAATATATAACATAACTATTATCATGACTAATTCCTTCCTTGTGCTGATTGACCTTTGATTTATGAATCAGATGATTAGATGATTGTATTGTATTTAATTGAAACCAAATCAGTGCATCAGTTTATCCCTAATATTTTGACTTACCAAGTTCATAGGGGCCGAATTATTCTTAGAAGAAATAGTTAATAACACATGGGAGTAAAAGGGAAGGTCATATAATTATTTGACAGAGTCAATCACTACAGTCTGTCAGACATTAGTCACGTAATTAATTAAGGGGAATTCTGATTGGAGTATTACAGCACATCGAATCAGGAGGGTAATGCGTAATCTATGGGGAACGTAAATTCTGATAATCAAAAGGGGAAATTAATTAAGCGGCCATACCGGAATCCGACTTTCATGCAGATTCGCCGGAGATTTCAAGTCGTCGTTGATCAGAAAACATCGTTGAGAGGGTTTTTGTGATAGCTATGGAACCGCTTGATTCCTAGGCCTGTCCTCCCGTGTCTGTAGTTTTGGTAGGTTAGGCTATTGATAGCCTGAAATAAAATCGATGTTCTATCTATTCGTCGTAGTCTTCAGTCCCAGGATAAAGAAGGTCTTAATATATGAGAGGCCGAACACACCCCTTAACTAAGTCGAGTAGAATCCCGGGGTGGCAGGCTTTCCGTCTGGATCTCAACCGAAGATTTTAAAGGGAAGCAAAGGAGTATCAACCCTCCGAGGGTTCTAAATAAGCTTTCGAATTGTTGGATTGTTATTTTTATAACTCATAAGACAATTTTTCCGACGTGTGGTAATTATACAGGTCAATTCCTTTCATGTAGGTGATGAACGATGCCACAAATCCAATAGATCCACTCATTAAAATGACCTCGGGAAGAGAACCTCCTCTGTTATTAACCTCAGGAAGAGAACTTCCTCTATTATTAACCAAGGATTAAGATCCCTTGCAAACACCGTCTAGAAGAAGGGCTTGAAAAACCTCAGGTTGGTAAAGATCCCAACCTCTAGAATAATGTAACCGACGGCTTTCTATAACTATATTCCTCTATTCATTTGCTATATGTATTTAACTTAAAGTTTATTTTCCAATGAGTTAAATTTTTAATTAATTATTTTTTTCAATAACCTGACTTCAAAATAACCTATAAGTATAACCCATAGGAATCTACCCTTATCAACACAAACCGCCTGACCTGTTAAAATGAAAAGAAACAATAAAACAAATGCGGGCCAAATCAGGTCCTGCAACATCGGCCAGTAGACCGTTTACTGTAGATGTTCCAACAATCAAAGCCGACGAATTCTTGATCAAGGTCGCCGCCAGCGCCTATACAATCCAACGCAAAGGTAAAATCACCCGCCTCACAAAGGTCCCGGCGACTCACCGAGTACCTCGCCATCGAATGCTCCGCGACACAGTCGAATCCAGCTGCCGGCTCAATTCCCATTGTCAATGAGGTAATTTTCGCGACTTCTGACATGTTGATCACCGTTTAGGTTTTAGTATGGGTCAAATACTTAAAAGGTCCCGAAAGTATAGGACGGGTTACAAACTCGTCCTAAAACTTTAATCCGTTACAGAGTGGTCCTATTACTATGAAATAGGTTACAGAGTAGTCCTAGTGACGTCATAAGTGTACTTTTTCAGCCATTTCGCCATGTCATTGTTGACATGTCATCTAAAAGATGATTCAAAGTTCAACAATATGATCCAAATCTAAATCTTAACTTATCTACCTGATAAACTTTGGTTCAAAACTAAATTTAGTGAGTTATATTGATATAATTCTAGATTTAAATCAATTTAAGATGAATTTAAATTATATTTTTTATGACATGTCAATGGTGACATGGCAAAATGGCTGAAAAAGTAGACTTGTGACATCATTAGGACTACTCTGTGACCTATTTCATAGTAATAGGACCACTCTGTAACGGATTAAAGTTTTAGGACGAGTTTGTAACCCACCCTATAGTTTCGGGACCTTTTGAGTATTTGACCCGTTTTAGTATACACAACTGCAGTGAATAAAAAGCTACCTATGAACCCCATAAATTATTCTATATATGCAGCAGCATTTCTCCTTGGAACAATGTACACGTGTTGTCTGCCAAACGACGTCGGTTTCGGTTGCTGGTCAGGACAGCAAGCTAGGTCCGTTTTCGGCAGCAGTCCTGGCGTGGTGGCCGTTATTATTGTTACTGTAATGCCTACTCAATTGGATGTCATGGGACAGATGAGTTCTTGATTTTGCATATGGAGCTCCTCTTGCTGCTATCTGCTTTGCTCTTATTATGTTCTGCCGCCTTTTACACCAGCAAGTTATGCACACCACCACGATCAGTAATACGACCGATGCACCAAATGCAATGCCGATTTTTGCACCAGCTGAGAGGTGTGGTCCGCACGTTGGCAGACCCGGTACACCACACAGGCCGGAGTTAGTGGTAAAGCTGCAACAAATATTTGATGAATGTCAGTATCTTTGAGACCAATTACGAACCGGGTTTCGGGTATAGTAAGTAACATACTTGAAGCTAGCTCCACTCAAAAGCCTTCCTCCAAGTGCAGCTGGGACTCTTCCTGATAGATGGTTGCCATTGAGATTCCTTAACGAACAAAACAAAATGACTTACAGTTGTTAAGCTTTGGTGTCCGCAAGAGTAGGGAAATGACCGTGTGGATGATAACTTACAGTCTACGCAACGATGACAACTGTCCAAGGCTTTCAGGAATCGACCCGTTCAAGAAGTTATAGGAAATGTCCCTGCCATGGATTTTATGTAAAGTCAGGTTTCAAGAGATGAGATGTAGCTGAAAAGGAGGAACAAACATGACTTACAATATTTCCAATGTGGTTATATTGCCTATCGATGACGGGATAGAGCCGTGGATGCTATTGCCACTTAAGTTTCTGTGCAGAGATTGAAGAGTTATGGTTACAGGCTACAAGGAGTAGCTAAAGCAGTCATGAGAATGGAACATACTCACATGCTCTGTAGGTATTGAAGTTTGTATATGTCATTTGGCAGGAAACCTCTCAAGCCCTGATTGTCAAGACCACTGAAACAAGGACGACATGCTATGATACTTTCTCAGCCTTAACCAAATCAAATGAAATGTGAACGTAAGCTAAAAGGATCGAGTTCTTACAGCCCATCGATGAACCATCTGGAATTAGTTTTGTCAAACTGGCAGTTTGCTCCACTCCATGGATGTTGTTGGGGAACGCATGGATCCCCGTTCCACCCAAATCGAAGGGGAAGTCCTAACGCGGTCTTTAGTTTTTGTAGAGCCGCCACTAGAAACATACAATTTGACTGTAGATGAGGCAAAATGAAAGGCCTAATTTATGAGAATGGAGCAAGCGGAAAGAAATGTACCTTCCCCGGAGCGAGTTTTTGATTCAGCTCGAAAAACTGCATAGATTTCAATGGCATTGATTATAGCATGATGCCCTTGTTTAGGACGAAGAGTAATAGTTAACGACCTTCCATCGACCGGAACTGTCGTGTTAAGAACAACAGCAGTGTGATGTCCTCCACTGATTTTCATAATGTCGACTTTTTCAAACACAACAACATCATTTACAATGATGTCAAACACCCTTTCCCCTACTTCCGTCACTGTAGCATCAATCTCAGCAAAATGCAGCCAGATCGAGTAGATCCTGTTAGGCTCGACATCCATTGTGTACTCCAAGTCCGGTTGGGAGTCGGTACTAACAATGGCAGTCTGATAGAGAGCTTCTGGATAGAAGTTTGGTGCATTTGAAGCACCCTTGATGCCACCTTCAGTCGACCTAGCTTGATCAGAACTCTGTCCGAAACTCGTAACTGGCCCCCAAAACCTATCCCCACCCCACTGATCTCCACTATAACTTACATCGAATTTCGGCTTCCCATTCCCACAGCTCAACCTCTTAACCGTTCTCAGCATGATCCCTTGGCCCCATGCAGGGCCATAGTTGTATGCACCATTATCAATCTGAAGAATCTCGATTGAGACAATAGCCGGATCACCATGTCCTGTACTATGGAAACAAATGGAGGACATACCATCCAAGAGAAACACCTGAGCTTCAACAAATGTTTGATCAGCCTGACCGCTCCACCCCGACTGTAACGAGTAAACCTGTGTGCCTTGGACAGATACGTCGAACAATGGCTCGTTGTCGAAGTCAGGGTGATCAATCAAACCTAAGAACACCCTCACGACGTAATGCCCCTTGGGACTTTATGAATGTTGTAGCAATTGTTGGGGCCTGCTGATAACGGGAAGTAGCGAAGTGTCTTCAACGGAGGAGTGAGGAAGGACGGGCGTGTTGTGTTGAAGGGAATCCCTCCCGTATACGCGAAATCCTTGTACCATCGTGTGTTCGTTGGCGGGGTGTTCACATTGACCCGAGACCCGCAGCTTATTCTCATTACCCATGGCGCTGCACAAGAACATGAACACTTAAATGAACTGAACAGAATAGCTTAGAACTCAGATGATCCATCCAACGATGGCAATCACACTATAGATTATTTGATTCGATCCATCGTTGTTCTATTGGACACGCTACAATGTACTTGATATTTCTACGAACCATTTAATCTTGTATATAAAAAATGACGAATGACACAAACCAATGTTTGTTACAACTCTCTACAGTACATGAGTAAAAGACGACATCACCATAGTTTAACTACCTTGTTGAACGATTAGTTGCAGGGTGCTGTGTAAAAGTTTCCCAAACAAGTAACAAAAAGACAAAAGAACCCTCTACCAACCAACATCGTCTAGTGATTCTGATCCAGTCCCCACTTTTCCAAACAGATCAAATCAAAATTTAATTCATAATCGAAGAACAGATTTCAGCTAAGACAATCAATCTTAGACGAATCAGCCAAATTGGAGAAAGGGAAAGGTCAAATGCGAATGCAAGATAAATCTTTCACTCGCGAAAAAAAACCCCTAATTGGAAATCCATGAGTAGACGCAGCATAATGAAACTCTGCAATGGAAGCTGGAAAGTGAGAGAAACTCACCTGGTTTGGCGAAACTAGTGGAGCAGAAGAAGAAGAAGAAGAGCAGAAGAACAAATGGGATGAAGGATCTGATCGTGTTCATCTTGCTAAATCAAGTTCGGCATCGGAAAGGAAGAAGGACTACTATAAAGGTTTACTTCATCTTTCTATGCTGCTTCCCAAATTAGTGAATCGACAATTTCTCCACTTGCCTCTTTTTATTTTCTTTGCCTTGAGGAAACACAGAGAGACAGACAGAGTAGGAAAGTAGTCTTGAATATATTTGACTACTTTTTTCCTATTTTTTAAAAATGAATCGACCGAACAGGTTGGTCGGACCAACAGATCTTGAACCTTGGATCTTCTCATGTATCTCACAGAAACTGAAACTGAAACTGCTGAGGCTGACTTTGGTTGATTACTGATTAGCTCAGCCCACAAGTAAAATGACGATTGGTTCTGAACAATAATTATGAAATATGTCGCCGAATTACTAATTTTTTAGGTATTTTATTTTGAATTGGTGTTTATAAGTATGCTGATTATGTAATATATTAATCAAGATTTGTAGTGATTTGATCTTAATTGAATTGATATATTTGGAGGTTGGACTATTGAATGAGGGGATTTCTAATTTTTCTACTAACTACACAGCTAATCATCTAGTTAATACTTAATAATAATGGAAATTGTGATTAAATTAAAACTCAATTACGTAATATGGGGACGTAGACTTTAATTTCTTAATTATTTTAATATATGAATATCATTTTGGGAAAAGAACAAATTAATTGGTTGCTTTTGACTTTTGGAGCATTTTCATATATTTTTCTACAAATAAAGGGTTCGGCCATGGATTGTGGCTCAATTAACGGACTAGGAGTCAGGACCATCGCTCTGAAAGCGACTTTAGTCTTTGTAGGAGGGTTGATATTTTTGGAAGAGTTTAAGTTATGGCTTAATGCAAAAAGAAGGCTTAAATATTCCGAAATCTCAAATTTAGTTCGGAATACAAATTAATTATGCTGTCAGTTTTTTATTGTAAAAATTTGATAGTAACACCCTACTCTATACGACTTCAGTTGAACTAATAATTTAACCCATGCAGTAGACTAACTGATATAACAATACTAAAAACACAAACAACATACAAGTATAATCAACAAATACCTGAATAAATCTACATATCCTTTAAATCAACTATTACTTTACATAATTAAAACCAATAAGAGAATTCACAACTTACTATGCAGGTTCAACTCTGATCTAAAATGAGATTTTGGTTGGAAAACCACATGAATCTCCAACATGGAGGTATTGACTGTAATAATGAATATCATCAAAACTCTGTTCCACCGACGAGAATTTCTCAGAGAAGAATCATGTGTGATGCCTCTTATTGGAGAGAATATCAGAAGGCGAGATATTGCGCAATTAAGATTGATGCAAGCGGACGAGTTATTGTTGGATTAGCTAGTAAGTTGGTATGTGAAACACAAGGTGTGTAGAAATTAAGGTTGTCTTTGAAGCGATGAAGTTGGTGTCAGAGGAGTGTATTCAATAAGTTGTTATGTGAGATTGTGCTTCTGTTGTTGGTGCTTCGAAGAAACTATGTACTAGACAAGTGGCATGTGGGAGAGTACGTACTGTAATCCTGATTCCGATTATTAATGTTGTTCAGCAGACCCCTTGGATTAAGGTCCTACATTGTCGTAAATATGCGGTGAGGTGGGTCGATAGAGTTGTTTGAAACATGATACTTGAGTAATGCTCCCTTCGCCGTCTGCCGCTGCTCTGAGTAACACCCCGACTGCCGTTCCCTGCGACCGGCCGCCGGAGGCCACCTCGTCTCATGGAAGCCCCTCTTCCCAAAGTGTTCAAACCGTCCCAACCTCCCTGGGCTCCCCGGGAGCGTCCCAAACGCCTCATCTTTTCCAGTCTCGCTCCTATGTGGGAGCTCTCCGGGGTCCGGAAAGCACTCCGGCGGGGGTAACCAGAACTGGATCCTTGTGGGCTCACACGACATTACCTCTTCCGTCTCCAATGGCGTCAAGTCCCTTAGCCTATCCAAAGAGTTCAAAGAAAAACTTTGCAAACCGTGGTCGAGCTCTGTGGTGGTCCGGCTACTGGGAAGAAATATTGGCTACTCTTTTCTTTGTCACCGCCTCCACGCCATATGGAAACCTGTGGGTCAGCTCCACATCGTCGACCTCGACAAAAATTGCTTTATGGTCAAATTCGCCAATGATCAGGATTATTTCAAGGCTCTAACGGGAGGACCGTGGATGATTCTCGACCATTATCTCATTGTTCATCAATGGGATCCTTCGTTTCGTGTCGCAAATGATCTCCCGAAGAAGATGGTGGCGTGGGTTCGCTTCCCCCACCTGCCAATCCATTTCTACCACGTGCAAGTCTTAACATCGCTCGGTAACCTTGTGGGAAAGACGATCAAAATTGATTTCAATACCCAGCGTGCGGAGAGGGGGAAGTTTGCACGGATCGCGGTGGAGCTGGACCTTGATGAACCTTTGCCCCCGGTGGTTATGCTCGATGGCGCTGCTCAGCTCATAGAGTACGAGAACCTCCCGAATCTGTGCTTCGACTGCGGTAGGATTGGGCACGAAGCCGCTTGCTGCCCTCTGAAACTCGTCGTCGTGCCGGTGGCGACTTCTGCTCCGGCTGGTGATCCGGCCTTGGAATCCCCAGACCCTACCTCGAAGCCGGCGCCGGATCGCTACGGGCCGTGGATGGTGGTTGCCCGGCGATCGTCGCGACCAAAGAAGGAAAGTCAAGCGGGGAAGGTAAGAGTGGATTCCCGAACAGTATCGGCGGTGATTCCGGAGAAGGATTCGGCTCCAAGAAAGGAAAGAGTTGATGGAGAGAGGGGGCAGAAATCTCGGGCAGGAGTTAATGAAAGAGCCGTTGAGGGGGAGTCTTCTAACCCTAGCGGCGCTTCTAAGCTGGCCCCTTCGGCGGATCCGCCCCGCCAGCAGACTTCTAGTAGTGGGCCGTCCACCACTAAAACAAGCCCGTCTACTTCAGCCAAGAGCAGGCCCAAAGCCATTGTTAAAAAGTTAGGAAAGGGAAGGGCCGGGCCAAGCTTCTCCAAGGCCAGCCCGTTGCTAGTCAAGAGGCGGCCGGCGCCGTCACCCCCCTCCTCCCATCACGGACCCGCCGAACACGGGAATGGCCCCCGGAGCTGCTGGTGATCGTACGGACAGCATGCAGGCCGCCCCCACCGTTGGAGGCCTCCCCCAAGGTGCTGTAACTGCCGCCCCTTTTGATAACCTCCCCAAGGTGACACCCATTGCAGAGTCACCGCCCGATCAAGACCTGCCTTCTTCTAGGATCAGGAAAAGGCCAGCCAAGACCCCAGCGGTCACTACCGTGCTCAAGCCAGCTTCTGTCTTGACCCGCAACTGGTCTTCGGGTATGGATAAGAAAGCTACTAAGGATAGAATCCGTGCGGCGACGCAAGAAGAGATTAGGCGCAAGCCCGTCGGTTCGGAGTCGTCCATCTTGTGCTCGGTGGATGCGGGAACGGGAAATGACTCAACCATGGTGGACAGCTCCACGGAAGGAGATGAGGTTCTGGCTGACCAGATGATGATGGCGGTGGTGGACCGGAGTTGGGATCTGAACTGCCCCACTGCTGCATAGCATCTCGGGTGATTTCCTTCCTTTTCCCGCCTTTCTTTTTTATGGATTGTTTATTTACTTGGAATTGCCGGGGAGCCGGTAGTAACTCGTTTCTCGTCGCTTTTAATCATTATATGCAGATCTACAGGCCCCGAGTTGTTGCGTTGCTGGAGCCTCGGATTAGCGGTAACACCAGCCAAGCTATCCGCCAGAAGCTTCGGTTCAATTCCTCTTTTGTGGTCGAAGCCGAAGGGTTTAGGGGTGGTATTTGGCTCCTCTGGAATGACTTCGAAACCAACGTCAAAATCCTGGATTCCTCCCACCAGTTCATACACGCCTCGATAGATTGGGATACGGATGCGACGTTTGTGGCCACTTTCATTTACGCCTCGCCTTCGCTTGTGGGCCGACGTTTGCTTTGGAACGATCTTCGCAGACTCTCGGTGATGCCTCTTCAAGCCTGGATGCTCATGAGAGATTTTAATGCCATGACTGAGTGTCAGAGAAGAGAGGAGGCGCAGATTTCTACCAAGGGTCGGCTAGGGAGTTCCGTGAGTGCATCGGTGACTGCAACCTGCTCAACTCGGGATTCGTGGGTCCCAAGTTCACCTGGTTCCGCCGCACTCTGAGTGAACACCTTGACCGCTGTCTGGGTAATGCTAAGTGGTTTAATCTGTTTCCAGATTCCACCACCTATCACATTGAGAGGCTCAAGTCGGACCATCAGCCCATTCTGGTACGTACCCTGAAACTGACTTGTCATTTTAGTCGGCCTTTTCGTTTCAATGCTGCCTGGTTTGGCCACGAAAACTTCACAGACTTCCTTGATCAAAACTGGGAGCGAGGAAGGGACCTTTGTCTTTCTTTGCAGGATTTCCAAGAGCAGGTGTCTACCTGGAATAAGGATGTCTTTGGCCATATCTTCAAGCGAAAGAGGCAGCTTGAGAAGAAACTCCAACGGCTGGAGCTCAAGAACCAAGTTGGCGGCTCGCCGTACTGGATTAGGGAAGAAGATAGGGTGCGACTGGAGCTGGAAAATACGCTTTGGCAGGAGAACATGCTCTGGAGGCAGAAGTCTAGGTTGCAATGGCTCCGAGAGGGCGACCGCAACACCGAGTTCTTCCATCTCTCCACTCTTCGGCGGAGGAAAGCGAATAGGATCCTGAGTCTCAAACTGGGGGATGGCTCTTGGACTTTCGATGAGAAGGAGATGAAAGATTTGGCGACCTCCCACTTCCAAGACCTGTTCCGTGCGGGACAGTGCTCTCCTTTAGAGGCCGATGTCGCAGCTTTAGCCAGCCCGCTCTCCTTAGAGGAAGGCCACCTTCTGGGCCGCCCCCCGTCGGCTGAGGAGTGCTTTTCTACTATCAAGGCCATGGGAGGCTTAAAAGCGCCAGGGAAGGATGGTTTCCATCCCTATTTTTTAACATAATTGCTGGGATATTGTGGGTAATGATACTGCTGATTTCATTAGTCGTTGTTTCAGGTACCCAGAGATAGTTAGAAGAGTCAATGAGACGATCATTGTTCTCATCCCGAAGGTTCCTAAACCTGAACTGATCTCCCAATTCCGGCCGATCAGCCTCTGTAATGTCTCCTATAAGGCGGTGACCAAGTGCATTGCAGACCGCCTCCGGAAGTACATGAGCAAGCTGGTAGGCGCCAACCAGACTAGCTTTGTCCCTGGGCGGCAGATCTCTGAGAACATCATCATTCTGCAAGAGGTCGTCCATTCCATGCGATCACAGACGGGGAAGGTGGGTTCTATGGTGATCAAGCTGGACCTGGCCAAAGCCTATGACCGCATTGAGTGGAGCTTTGTTTAAGACACTCTCATCCGAGCCAACTTCCCGGGCAACCTCATCTCTCTTATTATGGAGTGCATTTCCACGGCCTCCACCCAGATCTCATGGAATGGCGGCCTCACCCCCAGCTTCAGGCCGGGTCGCGACTTACGTCAGGGATGTCCCCTCTCTCCCTTCATCTTTACTTTATGTATTGAGCGCCTTAGTATTCTCATCAATAATTCTGTTTGTTCGAATGCGTGGAAGCCGATCCGCCTTGTGAAAGACGGGCCCGCGCTTTCTCATATTTTCTTTGCTGATGACCTGGTCCTTTGTTGCTCTGCGGGTCAAAGGCAGAGTAGAATTGTCAATCGTCTTCTTAGATCTTTTTGCAGCGCCTCCGGCCAGGTGGTGAGTGCGGATAAGTCTCGTGTTTTCTTCTCTAAAAACACAAGCTCCACCCTCCGCCACCGGCTGTGTGAGCTGCTGGGTTTTGGTGAGGCTAAGGACCTGGGGAGGTACCTGGGGGTCCCTGTCCTTCATGGCAGGGTCTCCAAGGATACCTACGGCTATATCCTAGAGCGGATGAGAAAGAAGCTGGATGGGTGGAAGTGTAACATGCTCTCTTTGGCGGGCCGTGTTACGCTTGCACTCTCTGTGCTTAACTCTATCCCCTCCTATGCGATGCAGACGTCGGTCCTCCCTGTTTCTGTGACCAACCAGATTGATGCTATTATTCGCAACTTTGTTTGGGAGGCTCTCTTGTTAAAACCAAAGTCCACTTACTTGTTTGGGATCGTATTTGCAGGCCGAAGGATCAAGGAGGATTAGGACTAAGGAAGGCAAGGGAGCTCAACCAGGCCTATCTCATGAAGCTGGGCTGGGAAATCCTGAACCACCCGAACAAGCTGTGGGTGCGAGTTATGACGAGCAAGTACCTGAAGGATTCTGGTGATGGGCTGCAGCTACGGAGGAAGACCGGCGGTTCTTCCCTTTGGAGAGGAATTCATGGGGTCTGGCATGAGCTTAGGGGCGCCTGTCAACAAAACGTTCGAAATGGGAAGGACACCCTCTTCTGGTCTGCTCGCTGGTTGGATTCTGAGATTATCCTTGCTGATCATGCTTTGGTTAACCTTTCAGGTGATGACCTTCAGTTGACAGTCGCAGAGGCTAGGAGCGAGGACGGGAGCTGGAACTGGGATTTCTTGTGGCATTCTCTCCCCACACACATTATTGGCCTTGTTACTGGCATGGAGCCGCCTAGAGACGACCTTGGCGAGGACAGCATCATATGGGGCCCTGACCCGAGAGGGAAGTTTACTTTGAAGACAGCTTACGAGATTCTTGCTAGTACCAGCCATCACTCGGAGCAGGGCATTTGGAGGACCATCTGGCGGTGGACGGGCCCAAACCGGATCAGACATTTCCTTTGGTTAGTGGCACATGACAGAATCTTGACTAATGTGGAGCGTAGGAGAAGACACCTGACGGACATCGACGACTGCCAGAGATGCAGATGAGGTACCGAGGACACTCTCCATGTGGTCCGCGATTGTAAGGTGGCTAAGGAGGTTTGGACAACTTTTACCCCTCCTGACCTTGCTTCTGAGTTTTTTCGGACAGTTTACAGGTTTGGCTCCAAAAGGACCTTCATCACAGAGACTTCGGCATGACCTTTGGCATCATCATTTGGATCCTTTGGAAGGCACGCAACGAGGCTATCTTTGAGAATACACTTGCAACATGCGATCAGCTCCGCCTACGAGTCCTTTATTGGATCGCCGGGGTTCGAGAGACAATGAAAGCGGACTTGCAAGTGCTCCCAAAGGTGACCTCAAAGCGTATTGACACCCACATCAGCTGGAAGGCAGGCCCAAGTGACTGCATCACGATTAACACGGATGGCTCTGTCATCCAACCCCATTCCCATGCGGCAGGGGGCGGCATCTTTCGTACCCACCAGGGTCGCCCGGTGAGCTCCTTTGCAGCTAACTTTGGTCGCTGCTCTATCATGAGAGCTGAGCTTCGTGCAGCAAAGATTGGGCTCATGATTGCCTGGGATTTGGGCTACAAGAAAGTTCATCTCCAGCTTGACTCCTTGGCTGCGGTCACGGCCATCCTGGGGGAACAAGAAGAGGACATACGGCATGGTCGAACGCTCGAGTCCATATCTGAGCTTCGGTGCAGGAACTGGGAAGTTACTGTTTCCCACATCTTTCGAGAAGGCAACAGGGTTGCGGATCTTCTTGCCCACCACGGGCACTCCCTTGACTTTGGCATTCACATTGATTGTACTTACCCCCATGAGGTTGATAGAGCCATTTGGCACGACCATGTAGGGACTTGTTTTCCCAGAACTATTCTGATTAATGATTAAGGGTGCTCTGCACCCGCCTTCCTACCAAAAAAAAATAGAGTTGTTTGAATGTTTGTTTGTAGTTTGGCTTTTAGATTGTTAATATGTGATGTTTATTTTAGGTAGTTAATATTTTCACTCGGCTTACATTTTTCATAGTTGATATGTTCACCACTCATAATGAGTTACATCAAACATTTTTTGTTGTCACCGTAACAACAATAAAATTAATATTTACAATCAACAAATTAAGTACCTACTATAAAAATCGACACTTGAATATTAAAATTAAATACATACTATAAAAAAAACTAACTGATACATAAAAATAAAATATACAGAATTGATACCGTAGTAAATTGGATGGAACCGGATCAGCGTCCAGGATAATCCTGGTTTGGAATCATTTCCAAACTCATCTGACACCGTTGGATCTTCTTCTTCTTCTTCAACGGCTCCAGATCTGTTTTATTACTCTGGGGGCAGTCTCGTTTTTTCCTCTGTCTGTTTAAGTTCCCCCTTTTTCGGCCCTCATTCTCCAACAGCAGTTCACGAGCTGGGCATTCATTTCAACCGTCCCGCCTCTTTCCTTCGAACAATTTCCATCGGGCATTCAACCGTCCATTTGCATACGGTTTATTTCCATTTACTCTCCCTCAGATCAACTTTTCTTCAACCTCTCAGCTCTCTAATCCTCCATTTTCTGTCCAACTGCTTCTTTCCAATCTTCATTCTCTTCTGATTTTTGATTTTGTTTCTTTCTCAAATCCAAGCACACAGTCCTATTCAAACCTTCTTAACAATGGTTCGACCTAATCATTCCAGGTGTGTTAACTTGTTTTCTCCCTTTATAGTTGATCGATTGTTTTGCATGTATGATTTGAGGTTGTTTTTGTTCTTCCTCTTCATATTTAGGTGTTTAACAGTATCTGTTTGTGGCTAGGGTTTTCTTCGTCATCCCCTGCTGTTTTGTATTGTGTTTTTTTTCAGTCTTCTAGTGTTTCATTTCATAGTGTTGTGTTTTATGGTATTTTTTGTTCGTTGTTGTTCTCTCCCATTAAACAGAGTTAACTAGTTAACTCCTTGTATTGATTCCTGCCTTGAGTCTCTTGTCTATTTGTTTGTGGCTAGGGTTTTCTTTGTCACCCCCTGCTGTGTTGTATGGTGTTTTCTCAGTCTTCTAGGGTTTCATTTCATAGTGTTGTGTTTATGTGTTTATGTTATTTTTTGTACGGCGTTGTTCTCTCCCATTAAACAGAGTTAATTAGTTAACTCCCTGTCTTCGTTTGTTTTTGTTGTCCAGGCATATGTACCTATACTCACATGTTGTTGAACACAAAGATTTTAGGCAGTGCAGTTCTCCTAAAAGGATTCGTGAGGTCTTGTAGTCCATATCTCCTAGCAGATTACAAATGCTTGAGAATTATGGACTGGATTCATTTGCTCAAATTTCTGTTACTGCAATTGATTCTGGTGTGTTGACCTGGGTACTTAAACAGTATGACTACAACTCAAATTCTATCTGCCTCCCTACTGGTACGAAGAAGAAGTTATCAGTCAAAGATTACAGAAGTGTATATCCTGTTCCTGCTGGGGAGATTACTGTGCCGTCATTGTCAAGTCTTCCAACTCAAAACTTCACAGAATTCATTCAACAATTCAAATTGGTCTCCCTCAAAGGAGGATACACGGTTAAATCAATTGGAGAAGCATTGTTCGACACTGATATTTCAGATGTTGATTGGTTTGCCCTGTTCTTTCTTTATCTAATTGGCTGTTTATTTTGTCCCACCACGTCTCACACGGTCGACATTCGGTATATCACATTTGTGAGGGGTGAGAATCTGGATAATTTTAAGACATACAATTGGGCAAAGTTCGGATTTGCTAATTTCAAGTCTGGAATGTTTACAACTAAGGGCAACAAGAATATTGCAGCGGATGTTCATTTTCTGACTGTAAGTTCTTTTATGTTTAATGTTAAATATTGATCAGTTAACTAGATAACCTATTAAATAGATACCATCTTAAAATGTGTTAACTAGTTATCTGTTACTTTAACTGTTTAATTTAGATAACTAGTTAACTGGCTAATACGTTAACTAGATAACATGTTCACTGGTTAATTAACTAGTTTACTTATCAACTACCTTGTTGTTTTCCCTTTCTACTGTTTGATAATCAGTTAATCTTTACTAACTGATTTCATTTCCCCCCAGGTGATATACCTTGTGGCATGTAATGACTTTAAGGGACGTGGTGATGGGGGGTGTGTATTGCATCACTTCACCAACGAGAAAATTAAAGATTACACGAATGCTGCAATTGCCAAATATTGTGAGGTTAAAAACATATTTATCGATGAAGTTGATAAAGTTGAAGAAGATGATGATAAAGAAGATGTTGTTGGTGAAGATGCTGTTGGTGAAGATGCTGCTGATGCAATTGCCAGGAAAAAGGGTAAGAAGGTTGTGAATGTTGATCATGCTGTTGTTCGCAAGGGTGGCAAGAAAGTTGTTGCATCACGTCAACAGACTATTACTGTTACTGAAAAAGGGGTATCCATTGTTGATTCACCTTCAAAAAGGAGCAAGAAGGCAGTGAATGTAGTGGCCACCACTAGAAAAAGGGGTAGGACTGAGCATGAAAATGTGGTTGGTGATTCGAAAAAGCAGCGCCCTGATATTGTTTTGCCATCTTCTGAATTATTTGACTCTGCTCTTGCATCACGGACGGAGGTAACTAGTTAACAATAATAATGAGTTAACCAATTATCTGTTAACTAGTTAAATATTCATCAGTTAACTCGATAACTTATTACCCAGATAACTAGTTAACTAGTTAACCTTCTTACTTAGATATGTGTGTTTTATGTTATTCAGGCTATTTTATTGAGGGCTAATCTGGCTAGGGCTTGTGACCAATGTTTACATCTGATTCCTGAATACAAATCATCAATTGCTGCCCTAGATGCTTTCATTGATTCATCTGCTGAGCATGGTGTTTCTGGGGTTGGTGGTAAGACGTCTGATGAGGTTGCTGATACTACTACTGATGATGTTTCTGCTGATGTTACTACTGACCAAGCCTTTGCTCCTGTACCTGACGCCGCTGCTCCTGTACTTGATGTCACTGATGCTGCTGTACCTGCTATTGATGCTGCTGTCAACGATGCTACTGGTGATGATGCTGCTGCCCAAGGTAATGAGAGAATTGATGATGCTGAGGGAACTAATAAAAATGATAATAAGGATGAGGATTCTGATGATAGTTACAAAGATGATAAGGATGAGGATTCCGATGATAGTGACAGAGATGATGCTGATGATGATGGAGGTAAAAAAGATGATACCAACGACGATGATGCTGATGATAAAGGAATGGATATTCCTGTTATAGATGATGCTATTCCTGAAGGAAACCAGGAGACGAACGTACCAGCCCAAACTGATGCCTCCATCCCCGAAGAATCTGGTAAAGAACCAACTAATAGTGTTGTGGGACCTCATAGGAGTTCTTTTGTGGATTACTCTGCTCTATCGAAGGATGATCAGGAAGCACTTGATGATATCGTTAGTGTGATCATTTCTGATGATGATGGAAAGAAGGCAAACTATTCAGGAGATGACCTGCATTGCTCTCCCAAGTCCCCTCCTCATGTTGGTATTGTCCCTCCTAAAGTCTCAAGTCCATTGGAAAATCTTGTGCATGCTATACAAATGAAGGAAGTTGGAGGTATTTTTTCATTTTATATAAATTAGTTATCTGATTTTTTGTTTCAAATAAATATCTGTTGTTTGGTTATCTAGTTAATCATATAACATTTGGTTATCTAGTTAACTGTTATATTTTTGGTTGCTAATATGTTATTTTTGTTTAAAAATAATAGATTCAACCAGTGAGCTTAAGCATATGGTGATCCCAGATACCTATAGTTTAGGTAAGAAAGGATCTAGCAGCAACACTATGGTGTCTAAACAAGTTACTTCTCCAATTCCTATAGCACAATTTGGAAGTTCTTCGAAGATAAGTACTTCAGTACCGAAGCAAAGTGCTCCAATAGCAGCTGTCCCTGTAAAGATTTTGAAATCTGCTACTGTTACTGAAGTTCCCGTACTTCGGTCTGGAACTGCTGTCAAAGATTATCAACAGGGGGGTTTAAACTATGTTGTTGCATACTGCATCAACTCATCTCTTGATCCGTAAGTAAATAGGACCATGTAATGTTAACTAGTTTTCTTTTTTAGCTTGGTTAACTTGTTAACTTGTTTTATTTTTTTCTAGGGAGGAGCCAGTATACAATGTCAAAGATGGTCCATTGGCAGAGTCAGATTTGTCTTTGAATATAGAAGAAATCAGGTCCCTTCTACCTGATAGTGAACTATCAGTTGCCGTACTGGATTCATACTCTGATTTACTGAACAGAAGATCAGTCATCAACGGCAATATCATTAAGAGATGGATTTTTAAGGAAAAATTCGCGGTTAGTTTTCTTTTTTTAATGTTTTATGTAGGCTTTTTTAATCAACTAGTTAACTAGTTAACATTTCTGTTAACTAGTTAACTAGTTAACTTTTCTGATAACTAGTTAACTTTTCTGATAACTAGTTAACTAGCGATGTTCGTTTCTATTTTGTAGCGCACTCTGTTCTCAAACGTGAACGAAGCTCAACCATCACAAGGCAGTATGTATGCTGAAGTTGCAGACACAATCGATTTTAGTTGGGCTAAAAATCATGACTTCAGCGAAGTTGATTACGTAAGTAACTTTTTTGTGTTCTGTTGTGTTTTAGTTTTTTTTCGTGTCTAATAATTTTTTCTTTTATTTCCAGTTCTTCATGCCAGTGAGACATAATTTCAATTATGTTGTGTTGGTCATTGATAATGTGCATAAGAAGTATCACTTCCTTGACACCTTGCAAGAGACTGATTTCAAAAAACATTACAAGAGTCGTTGTGAGAAAGTCATCGGCTTTATTGATGCATTCTTGGCTGAGAAGTACAAAGACAAGCCAAAAAAGAAGCCTAGAAGGAAAGCTCCCGTTTACCAATGGAATGTCTTGAAGAAGATTAAGCGTATAGACACAAAGGATTCTGGAATTTATGCTATCAACTGGTTTGAGGAATGGGAAGGAAAATATGAGGGGAAGATGTCATCAAAGTGGGGGGACAAAGCTATATTGAGAGGAGGAGGATGGGCATATTGTCAGATTTGATCTTTGGTGAGGGAAACATACTGCTGCCCGAGATCCGAGAAAAAGCCAAGTAAATCAGCTAGGATAAGGGAATGGGTTTGGGGGATTTTTAAGGATGTATGCACAGTTATTTTTGTGTTTTTCTTTTGTTTTTGTGCAAACAATATGATAAGTAGACAGTGTGTATGCACAGTTATGTGTGGTAAGAACAGTTTGTTATCCTACTGTGTTTGCTATCCTAAACATTTTTTGTAACTTTACTGTTGGGTTAACTAGTTAACTAGTTTCTGGTTAACTAGTTAACCAGATAACTTCCTGTATTAACTAGATATCTAGTTAGGGTTAACTAGATAACTTCATATGTGTACCTAGATAACTTTCAGTAAGTTATCTAGTTAACCAATTAACTAGGTAACACAATGCACCTAACCAGTTAACTAGATAACACAGTAAGTTATCTAGTTAACTAGGTAACACAATGCACCTAATCAGTTAACTTATATAAGTTAACTTTTCTTTGTTAACTAGTTAACAAAGTTGGTTAACTAGTTAAAGTTGTTAAACAAAGTTGGTTAACTAATTAACAAATTCAGCATTCAACATATAAACCAAATTAAGAAATAGCTTTTTAACTAATTTGGAAATTCACCATTCAACATACAAACCAAATTAAGCAAAAGGTTAACTACAGTAATCTCTGTAGTCATGGAAATTCAACAACATCGAAATAAAACCAAGAGGTTCGTGTCATGAAATAAAACAAATAACTTCTAGCGCACAAGCTTTTGCCTCCTTCTTTAACATTGTCCCTCTATTTTCTCTCCAATAAGCAAAGAGTGGTTCTTCTATGATTTTTTTCTAGTCATGTTGTTTGATTTTGAGCAGCTGAAGTTTGTCTCTCGCTGTTAAGACAGGTCCTGCATTTGGTAACAAACACAGATAACTAGTTAACTAGTTTCAAAGTTAACCAGTTATCAAGAACAGTTAACTAGTTATCAGGATCTCAGTTAAGAATATGTGTTTACCTCCAAAATATCTGTATCATGGGTTCAAATGAACCACAACTCTTTTTGCACGCAAAGCGTCATTCTTCACCTTGTCAATATTCTTTTGTCTTTTCTTGAAGATTGCTTCTTCAACGATGCTTTTCTTCCTCTTCCGTGAGTTAAATGGGTCTTGTCTATTTTTGAAGCCCACTATTTCCACGCTCGATGTCGATGTAGCAGCAGCTGACATTGTTCCCCCATCTGTTACTAAGACAGATCCTGGGGGGGAGATAAGTGATTACTAGTGGAGTTAACTAGTTAACAAACAATTCTAATAAGGTAAATAGATAACTAGATAACTGTGTGTAACTATTCAACTAGTTAACTAGATAACAAGTAGTTAACTAGATAACAAGTAGTTAACTAGATAACCAGTAGGCAGTTAATAAGCATATATAACAATTTGCTGGACATAATAATTTAATTTTTGTTACCTTCTGAATTAGATGCTCCTCCTGAATGAGTTGTTTCAGCATTATCTCCAATCTCTGGTAGTCCTTCCGTTTCCCTAAGTAATGTATGAAACGTGTCTATTACACGTTTAAATGCTGCATCATTCCAAACTGATCTATTCATCAGTGTTACAGTCATAGCTGACATAGTCTGCATCCTCCTGGTTATCATAGCTTGTCTCAGCAAGATAACTTCAGCGGGAAATTCGAACTCGAAACCATCCCTTGCACTTCGTGCCACCGTTTCATTATATATTGGGCTGGGATATCTTTGTACCTCAGCTGTCCTGTGTTAAAGAACATACAGTCAAGACATCTCATAAGGTGCCGACACCACCACCCACAAGTGTCGTACGTCCTGCAGGTGCACCAGAACTGAAGCTTGTCATCATTGATGAGAACCATCCTTTCATCAAGTCTTGTGTTGTCGCGCCCCCACTTGTATATTTTAAATGCCATCCCCATCTCATTATCGTTCACTTCATCTCTACCTATTACATAAGGAGATGACGCAATGCATTCCTCTTGCACCATTGCGAAAATTTCAGGTGTATATAACCATGAAATTTTTTCCAACAATGCTATTTTTGATCTAACATCTGGTTGTCTATCCTTCATAGTAAATTCTTGCCTTCTATCTTCTTCCCTTTTATTCTCAACCAAGCGATTGTACTATGTGAAAAAACTGCATAAATGACATTCATTTAAAAATTATCAGTCTAGTTAACTAGTTAACAGATAGTTAACTAGTTTCTCGTTAACTAGTTAACAGACAAATGGTTAACTAGTTAACAGATAAATGGTTAACTAGTTAACTAACCTGGCTAGATTCATAGTCGAATCCAAGGCTTTTCTCAGGTTGCTGTTGCATGTCTCACTCATCTGTGAGCTCTTCATCCCAGCACAAAAATGATTTCGTATCCAAGCGCTCGACCATTTTTCCTTCAGCTTATACAAGGAATCAGTCCAATTTCCCTTAGCACGGGGGCAAGTCTTTATCAATTCATTCCAGTGTACTTCAAATTCCTCTTCATTTTCGACATTGAACATCACAAACTTTAAAAGTTCTCTGAATTCTGCATTGTATAGATTTCCCAAATTTCTTGGCCCATTTTGTAGTATATGGAATGTGCATAGTCCATGGAATGTATCTGGGAATTGGGTCTTCACAGCTGCACCTATTGCTGGACATTGATCTGTAAATATCGATTTTGGTTGTCTCCCATCCATGCATTCGAGAAATGTTGCAAATAACCACTCAAATGACTTAGTTGTCTCTTCAAAGAGCAATGTTGTTTCCAAAAATACACATTTTGTTGTGGTGTGTCTTACCAACAAAGATTGCTGAATAGGAAAAAAAAATTAGTTAATAAGTTAACAGATAACTAGATAGCATTTTAATTGGTTAACTAGATTACCAGATAACGTGATAACTGGTAAACTAGATAACCAGATAACTATCATACGTTAACTAGTTAATTAGTTAACTAGATAACCAGATAACCAGATAACATGTTAACTAGATAACCAGATAACTAGATAACCAGATAACATGTTAACTAGATAACAAGATAACTAGTTATCTAGATAACCAGATAACATGTTAACATGTTTAATTGGTTAACTAGATAACAACGTTAACTGATTAACCAGATAACTAGATAATGTTATTTAGTTAACAACAAACAGTAATGTGCATGAATGAATACAGATAAAACATACCAAGAGGTCGGTGGTGTTTGTTAGTTCTGTAGGTTGTATCAAAGCTGAAGCAATCACCAAAAGCTCGATAGTCCCTACGCATTTGTGCATCTGACCAGAAGATACTTTCAATTTCTGCATCTTCTTCTTTGTCGACTTTTATTTTTAAGTAGTTCCCCTTGTTAATGTTTGATTGTTTTACAAAATAATCAATTAGGAACTCTACAGCCCCTCCCTGCATTTGTCTCTCTCTCCTGGTGCGGATGTGGTTTTTTAAATCTAGATGCGAGAAACTTAGATTTTCAGTCCCACCAGCAGCAATACGCATGGAATCAAAACTAGAACGTACATTGATTCCAGCATCGGCATATAGATCAGCTATGATTTTATACATGACAGGAATCCTTCTCACACTTCTACTGAAGTGTCTTTCACCCTCTGGTATCATTTCATGGTTGTGTTCATTGTTAAAACTAATGATGATGTACAATCCTGTTTTAAATAGCACAAACAGTTAAATAGTTATCTTGTTAACAATTTTACTAGATAACAAGCAGGAAGTTAACTAGTTAACTATAAGGTAAATAAATTCAAAAACCTCGAACTTTGGCCAAATATAATGAAAATGCTCTAAGTTTAAAAAACCCCAAATCTATCCCGTACTTAACGCCGTTAGTCCTTATTTGTAAACTTTTAAATATTTTGAATCAAATCACTAACGGAATTAACTTTTAAATATTTTGTCCTCTAAAATCAGTACCCAAGGTGTGCCCAAATTACATTTTGACCCTTCTCAATTCCATCTCTTACAAATCCTTCTAACACCCATGGCGGATCTCCGCTTCAAGAAGTGGATCCTACTTGCAAGCAGTAGACGAAACCCAGAAGTCAATGTCCTCTGCTTCAATCTCCGCCGCCGACGACGGCGGAGGCGGCGATGACCAGCATCAAGAGAAAGTCAACTCCGTCAATCAGATCGCCATGGCTCGCCTCGAGGACGAGTTCCGCAACATCCTCATCGGCCACACGTCTCCAATCGAAGAAGATGCTCTCATAGATAACCCTAGCGGCGCCGGCTCCTCCTCCTATCACCACGCCGCCGACGATGGGGATTCCGAACTCGGTGACGAAGACCGCCTCTCCGGAGGCGGCGGAAGTGGCACCATCGACGAATCCGACCTCTCGCTCTCAGATCCAATCCCTCGCTCCGGCTCCTCAATGAGCAACAACAACAGCTCTTCCAGCTACCGAACGACGAGCGTTCTACCGTTGGTTGGCCGAGAAGTATTCGATGGTCATTGTCGATGTAGTCGAAGAAGAGGCAGTCGTCATCGACGGGCGTCAAGATTCCGGTCGATACCAGCAGACCGAACCCTAATGGAATCGAGTACGACAATTTGTACCTCGAGATGAACGGGATTATCCATCCTTGCTTTCATCCCGGAGATAGGGTTAGGATTCTTCATCCTTGCCTTCTACCGCGCGATTTTCAGTTCCTCAATTTTGTTCCTCTGTCACTCTCTGTCTCAACGACGCTTTTTTTGGGGTGCAGCCATCTCCGACTTCTTTCGATGAAGTGTTCCAGTGAAGGTTAAGAAAGGGAGTTACGGGTCGAGCCGGGAGAAGTTGGGTTTGAAGAGATGGGTGGTTGTGTTGGTGGCGGCGGCCTTCTCAGTGCCGACGACAAAGGAGGTGGTGGAGAAGGCGAAGAGGTGGAAGGAAGGGTGTTGGAAGGATTTGTAAGAGATGGAATTGAGAAGGGTCAAAATGTAATTTGGGCACACCTTGGGTACTGATTTTAGAGGACAAAATATTTAAAAGTTAATTCCGTTAGTGATTTGATTCAAAATATTTAAAAGTTTACAAATAAGGACTAACGGCGTTAAGTACGGGATAGATTTGGGGTTTTTTAAACTTAGAGCATTTTCATTATATTTGGCCAAAGTTCGAGGTTTTTGAATTTATTTACCCTTAACTATAATATAACTTACCTGATTTTTTCTCAAATTTGAGGCTCAACATGGCTTTGCAACCAGACCTTGTTTTACCCCTCTGTCTGGTTTGATTGGCAGGAGCAACTTCGTCATTTTGTTGTACCCCTCCATCGTTTTGTGCATACATGCACAACATAGTATATGTAGTCAACTTTTTGTTTCTTGCTATCAGTATAACCTTCAAGTTGATTCCTAGCATAAAACCCATTATGTTTTGCAAAATCTTTGTAGAAAGCTAATGCATCAGAGGACGATTCAAATTTCAGCATCTTCCATGTTCTCTTATCATCTGGAATGATTGAATCTGCAAGTTGATAACAATGATTAACTTCTATTTAAAAGATGGTACGTATAACTAGAAAACACTTACTTGTTAACTAGTTAACAAACAGTCAACTAGTAAACTTATAACTAGTTAACCGACAGTTATCTAGTTAACAGAAAGTTAACTAGATAACTTATAATTAGATAACACATAATTGTTAACTAGTTAACTTTTAACATAGATAACATTGTTATCTAGTGAACCAGATAACTAGTTATCTCGTTAACCAGTTAACATGTTATCTGGTTAACCAGTTAATATGTTATCTGGTTAACTATTTAACAATGTTAACAGGCTTAACTGGTTACCAGATAAAGGGTTAACAAGATAACATAGATAACAATGTTAACTAGTTAACATGTTAACTAGATAACTTATAATTAGATAACACATAATTGTTAACTAGTTAACTTTTAACTAGTTAATGGACAAATATCTAATATAACAAGCAAGTTAACTAGATAACAGAGAATGGACTAGTTAACTAGATAACTAGTTAATAAATATTTATCTAGTTAACAGTACTTAAAACAGATAGTATAACAAGCAAGTTAACTAGATAACAGAGAATGGACTAGTTAACTAGTTAACTAACTAGTTAATCAACATATAGTTATCTTGTTAACAATTATACTTTCTTACCTATTGAAATTGAATTAGTCTCATCCAGAGGATCTTCAAGATTTATTTCTGATTGCACTTGATCGGAGTTGCTGTTGACTTGATCGGAGTTGCAGAGGAGCTGATCGGAGTTGCAGAGGACTTGATCGAAGTTGCAGAGGACTTGATCGGAGTTGCTGTGGACTAGATCGGAGTTGCTGTGGACTAGATCGGAGTTGATGTGGACTTGATCGGAGTTGATGTGGACTTGATCGGAGTTGCAGAGGAGCTGATTGGAGTTGCAGAGGAGCTGATCGGAGTTGCAGAGGACTTGATCGGAGTTGCTGTGGACTTGATCGGAGCTGCTGTGGAGCTGATCGGAGTTGCTGTGGAGCTGATCGGAGTTCATGTTCGAAAATCGGAGGAGGAAATCAGAGTTCAATTTTGGGAGGAAATCAGAATTAATCTTCTGAGAAATCAAAATAAGGTAAGTTTGGATTTTCCCGCTGATTTTTAGGGGGGGTTGGGGAGTTTTAAGTTGACGATTTTACCCCTGCTAGGGTTGTGGCGTTTTGGGCTTCGGCCTGCGATGCACTGGATCACAGGTCCAGTAGTCCGGTTTGGAACAGTCCAAACTCTATCTCTTGGACGCAGATCCTTTGCCTAAATTGGATACTCTTTTAGGCAAAAACACAATGAGCAAAAATATAGTGGAGTTAGGCCCGTCAATCTTGGTATTAGAAATTAGCCCGTTTACTAAATGAAGGCCCACCGTTGAAGCCCAAACTGGCATGTTCCAATCTCCAGATCGAAAAATCCACGTAAATTAATTTTCTAAAAAGGAAGAGTAATGGTCAACGTGACACGCGCGACCACCATGACCGAAATTCTCAAGCGCAGTCGTTTACTATCCATCCCAAAAAGCTTAAAGAAAGGCATCTCTCAATTCTGAAGCTAAGCATTGATTCCTTCCACAGTCTTCAATCTCGTTGTTCACTCTGGACCGAACTGATATCGCATCTCTGATTCCTAATGCCGCTATCAACCTCAATTGACGCTCGATCTTCCGACCTATATATCTCCTCCTGTTTCCGGTTCATCTAACGGAGTCTCTCGTGCGGATACCGACGACGAAGAGGAACCGGGAGATGACGGAGAGCGAGTGGTAGAGGAATTGGAGGAAAAGGAAACTGGCGATCTCGAAGAGGTGGAGATGGAGGAAGAAGAGGTAGGAAAACAGGAGGAAGAAGAGGAAGTGGAAGAACTAAAGGAGGAAGAAGAAGCTTTAGAATCAGCTAAGAAGGGAAATGAGAAAGTGCAAGGTCAGTACTAAACTGTATGGTTGCAAATTGGTGATCGTTTCAATTGGATTTCATCTGCTCAAATCCCTAGACCTACCACCTATACGGCATTGTGTCTAATGAGTCAAGAGGGAGATTGTTATGTTTTCAATCGAAAGCAAAGTCGAGGTAGGTGATACAAGAGTCATTAAGGAGAAGTAAATTCTAGCAGCTAGAAACGTAGATGGAGGAAGAAATAGTAACGCTTTTTTTTTAAGAATCATGTACGTTTCAAACTTGGAGAATGTCACAGGGTGGTAAAAGAAACGGTTCCTATTAGTGTCAGCTGGAGATTGTCTGGTTTTGAGTAGTTTTTTTCTTCATTCTTTTCGTATTTGTTTCACTGCTTCTGTTTCAGAAATGATCACATTATAGTTGATTGGCAGCAAGAGTTCTCTGTGATGTTGCCATATATAAATGTATAACTTTTGAGGCGTTGTTTGTTCATTTCCGATGTCTAGTATGCACCTCTTTCTGTTACATTCATCTCAGCCATATCAGATATTGTAGGATATTATATCCATGTGCCAGTTTGGTTACTAGGTCGTTTGGTCATTAAAAGGTTTAGCACGGTTGGAATAGATTATGAAAAATTCGTGTGATTGAAAGACTAACCCGTAACGAATGTTGCTCTTCTGTCATTGTTTATTTGCTCGTGCATAATGCTGAACATCTGACAATCTGTACTGTTCTCAGTGGAAATTTTATTGTTGAATTTAGTATGCTCTGGTAGTAGCTAAGCCTCGAGAAATAATCTTTAGTGGGGAACTGATTTCTAATCTTTTTCTTATGTAGGTGTTAGTTGTTTACTTGATTTAGTTATTTTTACATGTAGACATCAGTCAAGATTTGAAGTCTGTAGAGAATGAGAGATTTGGTTCACTGACTACACCTCAGGGTCGCAAGGACATTCCCCCAGTTTCATCCCATGTGGAAGATACCACTCATAATTTTACAATTTGTGGTCCTTCACACGCAGTGCCAACAATGCATGGTCATGCTTACGATTCATTTATGATCGATACGAGTTTCAAGCACATGGAAGATGAAAAGGTTTCCAGCACTCCTGTTGGTATGAGAACTCATAGATGCAAGGATAAAGTCTTGGCTACTAAACCTTCTGAAGGAGCAAGAAATGTACTGGACCATGTAGCTGTGGGTGATAAGATTGATTCCATTTCAGAACAAGTTAAACCTATGGTAGTACCATCAAACAATGGGATCGGACAGCTAGTTTTGAGGTCCGGAGATATTGGCTTCATATTTATAGAGTAGACGTGTGACCAGTATGCTTATATTTCTTTAAAATCTCTATTGGTTCTGAGTGATGCTGTGAGGTGATCTTCTTGCTAACATTAGGCTTTCCAGATCTAGGATCCGAAGTGTATCACCAGCCCCAGATTCTAGTAATGTGAGCAAGCGCCAAGCCATTGTATGTGACTTTTTTGCAAAAGGATGGTGCATAAAAGGGAGTTCATGTAGATTTCTTCATGTAAAGAGCAAAGCTAGTAACTTGGATGGACAGGCTAAGAGAGACACTGCGGGGGCAACTTCAAGTGGAGACCAGATCGATGAAGGTAATACGACTTTTCCATTTTTTATTGCTGGTGTAGCGCTTCATTTTATATTCATATGATGAAACTGACTTGCATTTTTGTTCTAATTCTTCTGGAACAGTGTCCACAAACATTAAGCCGATTGCAAGGTTGCCTGATTTGACTACATCATCTTTTTCATCAACTCAAAACGATGTCATCACTTCTCACTTTTCTTTTGATAGCCTGGCTGCTCCGATGAGAGGAAAAAACATCAGCTCATCCCTTCAAGGAGAGGATTTACCTAGTAGCATTCCTCAGAAATCCTTCCAGTTTCTTGCATCAAAAGAAGCTTCTGTCTTTTCTGGTTCCATGAACGACATAGCAGCAAGGGAGCTCGTCGGAGGCTTGCCTCCTAAGGGCCATGAAAAATATGTGTCCCCAATCAATGGAGGAAGTTCGACTTTGCTTTACCATTGCTTACTACCAGAAAATGGATGTTCTTCAAGTGGCTCAGCTGCGAAGTCAAGGATCTATCACAACCATAGTTCAGGTTCACTGTTGAACAGTTTAGACAATACAACACATACCAGGAGTTTTCACATGGACTCTGATTTTGTCGGCACTACTCCTTCCGGTTGGTAATCTCAAGTTCTCTGTGATATAAAATTCATATTAGAGCTGTTTACAACTTGTGTTCCTAGAGACTAGACTGTTCTTGACGTCCATTTAGAAGAATTTATCTGTTCCATTCTTCTCCTCTGTGGTTCTAAGACAGGAAATCAAGCCTGTTAACCATTTTATGTATTGATCGCTGTTTTGCAGAACATGAACCTAGTGTTTCCAGTGATGACTGGGAACTGTCGGTGCCTTTCCAACCAACTTTTATCATTACACCAGTCATGCCCTCTCCGGGAAGGGAGTATGATCGTTTACGTGATAGCATTGACTTGCCAAATAGGGCGGTTAAGTCCTATAAGTTCTCCTTTATAAGCAACGGAATCTCCACCCAGAAAGCTTCACATCAACCAATTAATGGTGATTCCTTCCCGAGTCTGACCATTAGCAATGAATTGAATGGTGACAGAGGTTCTGTACCTTCTTATAAAAGATTCCATGGGCTTTCGTCAGATAATAACTGCAGTGCACCTGGAAAACGACCCTTAAAACCTGGAGACATGATGGACGAAAATGATGGTTTAGCTGATGATCAAAGTGGCACCGTGCCGAAAGAAGAGATAGCCTCTATTAGTAATCAAGTCGATGTTGATAAAAAACTTAGAAGTGATGAGTCAAGATGCCGAGATAACTCCATGGAAGGTAGCCCAGATGCTGGTGGAAAGATGGATCAGGAAGTGCACAAAGAACCAAAGTCTCCAAAACACCTCAGGGTTGCTCTTGTTGAATTTGTTAAAGAGCTTCTGAAACCAACATGGCGAGATGGTCAGCTCAGTAAGGATGCACACAACACCATAGTTAAAAAGTCAGTTGAGAAGGTCCTTAGTACTCTGAAACCGCATAAAGTGCCAACTACTGCGGACTCAATTAAACATTACCTCCATTTATCATGCCCGAAGATTGAGAAACTTGTAAAGGTGAGTATATCAATTTAGAAAAGTTGTGTTCTAGAGAGGGTAAATGGTTCATGAATTTGCAAATTTCTTCCTTGCTTAACATTTGATGCTCTATGTTTTCACGTGCAGGGATATTGTTCCAAGTACGGAAAATCTTGAGATGGTAGGCAAACTGAGATATCACTGACTGTACAGTTCCCTGGATAACAGCAGTAGCAATCTGTCTGTGCTTTTTTACACCATAACGAAATGTCAGTTTCCAGTTACGGAGAAACAAACCAAAATTGACCTTTTTAGGATTCATTTATCTCTGGATGAACAGGATATGTCAATCTTAGTTACAAAATTTGATATTAAATTTAGTGAAATAGATTCAGCTATTTTTTAAGCAAAAAAAAAGATTCAGCTTCTATTTTTTAAGCAAAATAAAGATTCAGCTTCTATTTTTTAAGCAAAATAAAGATTCAGCTTCTACCCATTTTTGCCTAACTAGCTATATTAGCCTTCTTTTAAACTAGCTATAGTTAAGCATTTCAGTAGTTTTTTGTTAGCACGTGAAGAACTCAGAGGTTCATTGAGCATTCATCTTAACCACTACCCACTTGTGGGCTGGCCTACTGAAACTGGAATATTACAGGTTCATCACTTCTCCTGTTCACTTTTCAACCTTTGTGCATTGTTTTCTAGTTTTGATGGCATAGATAATTTCAGATCCAGGGATAATCAAGGATCTTCTTAACTTCTGAGATATAACATCAAGTCATAGAGTTCTTTCTTTCCTAAATCTCCGTAAATTCCATTTCCCAGTTATGATTGGTGTATTTGGCTATTTGCTATATCATATCATTTTGCTACATAAAATAATCGCATGTTGATATGTCATCTTATAAATGATCATTCTTCGACAGAATCAGTTGGTGTGTAGTGCAGTAGCTAGTTCATGAAATTTCTAGAATCCTAGTGAATAACTGAAAATATGGCTTTTATTGGAGACATGAGTTGAATGTATCTCTTGCATTGAGCTTGAGCATGATGAATTGAAGCAAATTAACTATGTCTAGATCAATATTAGACAAGAGAAATAGGGCCTTTAATGTCACTGGTACTTGCTTACCAAAAGAAAGAAAAAGGTACACAACTTCTGCCAACTTTTGAGGTGAACCCTCTTTTTGTTGTATTGATTCAATAATACGCCTAACTCTAATATAGAGCTAGGGTTACATAAAACCTACTATAATTAGGATATTCAATCTTCCTAATTTGTAGGATCTAAAACAGCCAACTAACTCAATAAGAAAACAAATAATATTCCAGCTAACAAGAATCTTTCAACACTCCCCCTCAAGTTTGGTGTAGATGTTGGTCAAGCCAAGCTTGGTGATGAGTTCTTCAAGTAAGTCTCGTGGCAGTGCCTTTGTTAGGATATCTGCAGTTTGTTGCCTAGAGGGAACATAGCTGACAGTGAACAAACCATGTTGAACCTTCTCAGAGATGAACTGACGATCAAGCTCAACATGTTTGGTCCTGTCATGGTGTACAGGATTTTTAACAATGCTGATTGCTGCTTGATTGTCACAAAGTATAGTTGCTGGTCGGTCACACACCATTTTCAGTTCGTCTAGAAGTCTGATAAGCCACATCCCCTCACACATTCCATCTGCTAATGCTTTGTACTCAGCTTCAGCACTGCTACGAGCAACCACACGCTGCTTCTTGCTGCGCCAAGTGACTAAATTTCCCCATATGTAGGTGCAATATCCCGAGGTGGATCGTCTGTCTGTAAGCTCCCCTGCCCAGCTTGCATCCGTAAACACTTGGATTTTCCTATCCTCTTGTTTCTGAAACTTTAACCCCAATCCTGGAGTTCTTTTTAGATACCTCAGGATTCGCATTACAGCTTCCATATGCTCCACAGTTGGACTATGATATACTGGCTGACTATGCTGACAGTATAAGCAATGTCTGGTCTGGTGTGAGAAAAGTAAATTAACTTACCTACCAACTGTTGATACTTTTCTTTGTTGACATACTCAACATCATCTCCACTTTGGAACTTCTTATTTTGCTCCATAGGGCTTTCTGCTGGTTTGCAGCCCAACATACCTGTCTCAGTGAGAAGGTCAAGAATGTACTTCTTTTGGGATACCACGATTCCGTACTTTGACTGGCAACTTCCATGCCAAGAAAATATTTCATCTCTCCCAGATCCTTTATTTCGAACTCAGTTGCTAACCTACTTTTCAGCCTTTTGATCTCCACTGAGTCGTTTCCGGTGATTATAATGTCATCGACATAGACAATGAGAATTGCAATTCTCCCCCTGTCTCCATGTGTTACAAAGAGTGTATGATCAGTTTGGCATTGCTTGTAGCCACTCTCTTTGACTGTTTTAGTGAATCTGTCAAACCAAGCTCTTGGTGACTGCTTCAACCCATATAGAGCTTTCCTTAGTTTGCACACACTTCTATCATTACCATTGTAGTTTAGCCCTTCAGGTATACTCATATATACCTCGTCAGTTAGATCTCCATTGAGAAAGGCATTCTTAATGTCTAACTGAAACAGTGGCCAATCCAAATTTACTGCCAAGGACAATAATACTCTAACTGTGCTGAGTTTTGCCACAGGTGCAAAGGTTTCCTCGTAGTCTATGCAATAAGATTGTGTAAAACCTCTAGCAACCAGACGAGCCTTGTACCTTTCTAGGCTTCCATCAGAGTTGTATTTTATGGTGAATAACCATTTACAACTTACTGTCTTCTTTCCCTGAGGTAATGTAACAATTTCCCAGGTTTGATTTTTTTCAAGAGCTTTGAGCTCCTCTTGCACTGCTTGTTTCCATTCGGGTTTGAGGAGTGCCTCATCCACTGTACTCGGAATTTTTATTTGATCAAGGCTGGACACAAAGTCCTTATATGTTGGATTTAGTCTGCAATATGATACCCATCTTTGTATTGGGGGTTGAGTACACTGTCTCACCCCTTTCCGCAGAGCAATTGGTTGATCAATATCACTTACTTCCTCAACAGAGTTTTCAATATTTTCTTCTATCAGCTCTTGTTCTTCTACTGCATTCATCTCCACTCCATGGGTTGTTGAGTGGTGTTGATGCTTACGCCGAGCATACACCTTAAGTGGTTGAGATGACACTAATGTACCATTTTCAGTTGTGTTATGTTCAGCAGCAGTATTTTCAACCAACTCTTGTGAGTTGCTCGGTGTGATAGTGGGAGTAGCATGTTCACTCACAGCATGTTCAATCACTTGTGAGTTGTTGAATGTAAGATCAAGTTCAATTTGACTTGTCCAATACTGAGGTTCTAGCTGTGTCTCCCCCTGAACAACAGTAGTGGAGAAGTAAGGCTTATCTTCAAAGAATGTTACATCCTTTGTGGTGTAAATCTTCTTGGTAAGTGGAGAGTAGCACTTATAACCCTTTTTAGACACAGAATAACCCAGAAAAATACACTTATGTGATTTGGGATCTAATTTTGAACGAAGGTGAGGTAACACATGCACAAAAGCTGTACAACCGAACACCTTAGGTGTCAAGTCTGACACGAAAGCTCTAGTGTGTGGATAAGCAGCCAAGAGTACAGCCCGTGGAGTCTGAAATTGCAGAATTCTACTAGGAAGTCTGTTGATTAAATATGTGGCAGTGAGAATAGCCTCACCCCATAAGTACTTAGGAACATGATTGGCTAGCATAGTGGCTCTAGCCACTTCCTGGAGGTGCCTGTTTTTTCGTTCTGCTATGCCATTCTGTTGAGGGGTATCCACACATGAGCTGCAGTGAACAATACCCTCCTGAGTCAAGAATTGTTCAAGCATGCTATTGAAGTAATCTTTAGCATTGTCCGTCCTGAGTACTTGAATTTTAGTGGCAAACTGAGTTTGCACCAGAGTGTGGAAGTTTTGAACACGTTTGTAGTTTCTGACTTATCTCTCATAAGATAGGTCCACGTCATTCTGGTGTGATCATCAATGAATGTAATGAACCACCTAGCTCCATTTAAACTTTTTACTCGATTTGGACCCCAAATATCACTGTGGATGATTGCGAATGGATGTGAGGGTTTGTAGTGAGTTCCAGAGTAGACACTTCTGGTATGTTTGGCATACTGGCAGATTTCACATTTGTAAAACTTTGAACTTTTATTAGCAAACAAATGCGGATACAGTTTCTCGAGATATCCAAAACTCGGATGTCCCAACCTAAAATGCCACAACATAACCTGATTTTCACTATAACTACTACTAGCTACTGCATTTGCCGATCTCACTGTTACTCCTTCCTTCTTCCAATTTGGTTTTTTTCCTCTTAGCACATACAACCCTTCACATACTTCAGTACTGCCAATCGTCCTCCCAGATTCCACTTCCTGTAGAACACAACCAGTAGTACCAAATGTCACTTTGCAATACAGATCATGAGCAATCTGACTAACAGAGATGAGGCTGCAATTCAACTTTGGAACATAAAGTACAGGAAACAGGGATATGTTCTCTGTCAATTGAACCCGACCAATTCCTGTAACTGAGGCCAATGCTCCATCTGCAGTTCTGACCCCAGCTTGCCTTGGATATGGCTTAAGATCTTGTATCAAATCTCTAAACCCAGTCATAGAGTCTGTACACCCTGAATCCATAATCCAATATTCTGAATTTGTATTCTTAACAAGGTAGGCAGCAGGGATTTTACCTCCATTGTCGAACAAGTTTGTATTGTACGCAGTGGATCCTGCATTCTGAGATTGCTGCCCGATTTGCACAGCTGAGTTACCATCTTTTGGAGGGCCTCCATTTGTTCCTGGACCTTTGAGAGTTCAGAGTTGTCACCCTTTCCAGAGGTTGTTGCCACATGAGCGCGACCTTCCCTTCCACTCTTCGCTTTCCAATTTGCTGGCCTGCCCACAATCTCCCAACATTCCTCCTTGGTGTGACCACCTTTGTGACAATGTTCACAAGTAATAAGGGGTTTCTTTCCTTTATAGTTTCCCATATTCTTGGAGTTGTGCACAATAAGTGCTGAACTGTCTTCTTGCTGCTTTATTTCAGGAATCATCATCAACTGTCTTCGACTTTCTTCACGTCGAATTTCAGCAAAGGCCTCTTTAAGGCTTGGGAATGGCTTTGTGCTCATTACTCTGCTTCGAGCATCATCCAAATTTTGGTTTAGACCAAGGAGAAACTGGATGGTGCGTTTCTTCTCAATAAACCTTTTGAACAACTTTGCATCTTGAGGATTAACCCAGGGCTGAGTTTCGTACATGTCAAGATGTAACCAAAGTCGCCCTAGGACATTGAAGTATTATGCCGAATCCATGTCTCCTTGTTTCAAATTGAATAACCTTGTCTCAACCTCGAACAAGGCAGCGGAATTATCCGTGGTTGAGTAAGTATCTCTAGCATCTTCCCATACTTCTCTGGCTGACTTGTGGAGAAGGTAATTCTCTCCAACATTAGGCTGCATTGAGGTTATTAGCCATGACCTGACCAGAGCATCATTCTCGAACCAGGTGGAGTAGGTTGCTTCGGACTCCTCAGGTTGCTTAGTCGTACCAGTTATATAACCAATCCGTCCTCTTCCAGCAATATGCATTTGGACAGATTGCGACCACTGAAGGTAATTTTTTCCATCCAGTTTATGGCTCACAATCGGACCTGAGTATGAATCTTGGTGACTAGCGACTGTTGCAGTCCCAGACTTAGCTTCTGAATCATCAGTTTTAGTCATAGTGCTGATGCAAAGAAAGACTTAAAGAAGAAGAAGAGGGTGGCCGGCGGCTCCTAGGTTATAACCGGAGCTCTGATACCATGCCAACTTTTGAGGTGAACCCTCTTTTTGTTGTATTGATTCAATAATACGCCTAACTCTAATATAGAGCTAGGGTTACATAAAACCTACTATAATTAGGATATTCAATCTTCCTAATTGTAGGATCTAAAACAGCCAACTAACTCAATAAGAAAACAAATAATATTCCAGCTAACAAGAATCTTTCAACAACTTCTATCTTATACTGCATGAAACATAAGACTTAAATCTAACTCAGTATCTAAGATATCAAGGGACAAACTTGCATGCCAAGTTAGATGAAACTGGGTCGTTAGCTAATGGAACTTTTTGACTGATTCTACTGGTAGAACATCTGATTGAATGACAGAATTCTGTAGATGGCATTCTCGACATGGCGAAAAGAATGATTTGAAGATTCTCTTCCCAACTGACCTCTTCTGTTTTGCTTGGTTCCTCTCTCTGCGATCCAATTTGTCAAGGACCTTCCTTCCAGCGTCGTCGGCAGCCCGCTTCTGGGTTACCTTAGCCTGCATTCTTTGATGCTGGACCACCTATCCAGATTTCTGCACATTTCCCAGATTACGACCAGCTGGTACGGTACAACTGAACTCAAACTCTTCATCCAGCTTATTCATTTGCTTGGGATAGGACTTTTGTTCCTGATCTTGAACGGTTATGAACCCAGCAAAGGAGAGAGACTCTCCTGTTTCCCTATCCGCAGCAACATCTAGAGCAACCTTGTTTTTACCGGGAGGTGCCATTTGTGTACTCTTTCTTTCACAAGCTCCATCTTCAGAACCTGAAGAAGCTGTTTTTATATAGAGGAAGCCAGAGGTGAGACAGCTGAATGGACAATAACTTCATTTTTACAAGCGGGCTTTGTATTTGTTATTTTCTTGCCGGCTTGTGTCTGTTTTAATATAAAAGTGATCTTGTTTGAGCGCTGTCCTTTTTTTAATATATGTGTTATTAATAATATTTAGTTCCCGGAAATGGAAGCAAATGATCAGAGACGATGAATAGCTTCTGCCGCCTTTATTACGAAGAATCTCTTTTTCCTTGGATTAATGGTTGACACAAGGAATTAAACTCTGGCCAACTCTGGAGCAGATAATCCAGGTACTATTCATTTCATAGTATTTAACTGTTATGGTTCAGTCTTGTTAGACTTTCATGACGTTCTTGAAATAATGGACATAACCGAGTAAGAAGATTCACTGTAAATATCACAAATTTTTTGATTTTATATCAGATAAATGGGCTAATACTGTTAAAATGACCATACTTCAAATTATGTCGAATATGTTTGCTTAATTATGGATGTCTGGAGTGACGTGATTAACGTCCTATTAAGATGCTGGTTATGTTAGTCATGTCTTCATAAATACTCACAACGGCTAAATATATACACTAACATGGTAAACATGATCTGAAAGCTGGGTTGGAATTGTCATTTCGAGAACTTCAAGTAATCAAGTTCATTGTCTTCCTATATAGGGGTGGGCAACGGTGCGGTTTGAACCGAACCGCACCGCACCGCATTGATTAAAATTCGCAGGAACCCGCACCGCATACATTGCGGTTCAAACCGCACCGCATTCATATTCGGTTCGGTTTAAACCGCACCGCAATATTTGTGGTTTCGGTGCGGTTTAAACCACAAACCGCAAAAAAAAAAAAAAAAAATTATAGAGGTTAATCACAAATCCTTAAATCCACAAATCACATAATCTCTAGTTTCAACAATCCTTAAATCCACAAAGAAACATCCACCTTATCATCACACACATGTTCATGACTACCAATAATCTATCAATCATTACTAATTCCGAAAATGCAGGTATAAGCGCCAACATGGCACCAGAGAAAATGCTACCGTTTGCTGCTCAAGTGGTGAGTTTTTGACTTTCTGAGCTGTACCCATCATTCAAAAACTCAAAATCAATCTAGGGTTCATCAAAAAAGGGGGAAATTTGATTGATTGAAGGGAAAGTAATTGTCTTTTTGACTGCAGGCTGGTGCTAGTTGCAGAGGTCTAGGAGCTCGAACTGGTCTTCCATGGCGTACAGATCCACGCTTGCTCCCCTTTTTCCAGTGAATAAAGATGATGATTCTATAAATAATAATAATAATAATGACAATTCAATGTTACAACATGTCATAAACCCTAATTAGCAACAACTAATAGATGATCAAAGCTACGGCAAGCTATCAGCTTTAGTAGGCTCATTAAATGAGAGACGAGAGATAATCACAAAAGTATTGAATGAGAGACGAGAGATAGCGATTTTTTACCTAAGTGGACTCCGACACAAGTGTGGAAGTCTCACCATTTGCTCCTACACAAGAACTAGGAGTAGAATGATCATGAGGAAGTGAGATGTCACTAATCCCAATTGTTCTCAACACCTTGCTCAATTCTGAAGTTCACAAGAAATAAAAAGAACAATTAGTACTCTCATTTTCTAATTTTCTATCTCCACATTTAGCATCAAGAAGTTTTGTTAGTATCTTAGAAATACCTGGATCTGAACCCCTCGATTAATATGAGCCCGAAGGGAGGAAGTACCACTTGTGTGTGAACGGGATACATACAACTTTCCACAAGTGTTGCATCTTGCTCTCCATTCTCCAGTTTCAATTTGGATCCTCTTAAAGTGATTCCAAACCACTGATCTAAGATTTCCCTTGCTCTTTCCTTTCCTTCTTGTTGGACTTGAAACTAAGCCTTCTTGATTTGCTTCTACCTCCATTTGATCATTTGTTTCTTCGATATTGGAACTTTGAACTTCTTGCTCTCTCATCTCTTCCTCCACCATTGTTTCTTGTTCTGCCATCTAAACAACACAAGGAAGGAACTCAATATGTAATGGTAATAAATTATACCAAACTGATCTGCAAAGCATGTTTAGTCAATATCAAATTCAGAAGTAGATGATAGTATGATACGTAGTATTCTAGCGTAGTATTCTAGCTAAGCTATTAGGTCCTTATCCTCTTTAATTTCAGAAACACTAAACAAGAACAGTGTATAACACTAAACAAGAACAGTGTATAACACTAAACACAGTGTATAACACTAAACCAGACTAATTTCATAAACAAGAACAGTAAAAAACCAACATCATATTATATCATATTTAGTCAAAAACTCATGGTATATGCAGTCCAACACACGGAATAGTAAGAGACTTCAGATATGCAATTCAGTTCCTAAAACAATTGATGCATTGGCCAACTAATGAGCAACAGTTTATATACAAAGGCTGCCTGGAAACAAAATAGAGTGATGTTGGTTGCTTGGAAACAAAGGCTGACTGTAAAGAAAAGAGAGTAGGTTCCATTTTGAGAATGCTTAAACAAAACAAAAGTAACTAAGCAACCATTTGCATGACTGAAATTTTGGGAATGGACCACTTGAACCACATAACAAAAACTTGGGGATCAATGATTGCAGTAGAGTTCTTGGACACTTGAAGCATGATATAGTGTTTCAGGTACAAATGGAAAGGAGCTAAATTCAAAGGTTATCATCTTTTCTTTCATTTTAACTTTTTAACTTTCTACTTAAGCAAAGGAGAGTAAACCTGGCAACAGATAAAGGAAGATACTGAGGAAGCTAATCATATATGCAAAAACTGGGTTTCATAGTGCATCTTTGTGATTGGCAGCCGTACATACTAATCTAGCTTGGCTCTCTTCCCATTTTCCATCTGTCTTATGCTGGATTTTTGTGTTGACAAAGAGGCCAGTGTTGGAGTTGACGTTGCAGTGACAGACATAAGAATGTTAGATGGAGAACCCATTTGAGCAATCTGCAATCAAACACCTATAAGAATCAGTCCCGGTCCATTGCCACCTTCAAGAAAGCTAAGTACAGACTAACATTTGAGCAATCTGCAATCAAACACCTATAACAACTCAGTTATGTTGTCCTGGAGGCAACCCTTCTGCTTCTACATAATTTCTCAGGTACGTAAAAGGCGAATAGCTAGCCTGAATGGAAGAAATCTTAACCAAGCACATATACCTCAAACCAAGCAACATTTGACCAAAACCAAGATATTGTTGCTAGCATCTTAACAACTCAAAATGGGATGACAGACAATACAAGTGAAAGCAATCGAGTAATGCGAAATAATATGCAGACCCTGGTGACTTGTAAAGCTATATAGTGTGTCGAACCTTACAGTTAGGACAGGTTGACTTATTCGCTACGAAGCTGTCGATTGGTGAGAATCACCCAACTTATCTAGGGACTGTTTGTCATGCTCGGAAAACATAAATCTTCATGTATGCTGAATTGGAGAAGAAGAGGATGCGGAGGAGGAAGAAGAAAGAAGAAGAAGAATTACCTAAGCTTGGTAGGAACAGTAGTGGCCGACTCTTCAGTTCAGTGCAACATGCTAGGGCTGGGTGACTTCTGACTTCAGTGCAACTCTTCACTTCAGTTCGTCGCGAAATCAGGATCCGGGTCGGCGGGCGGCGGCTCCGGCGAGGTTCGGCGATGGAGAGAAGCGAAAGCCGGAGGAGGAATGAGTCGGCGAGATACTCGCCGTTGCAGTCGAGCTCTCGACTCGAGAGAGAAGAGCAGCGGCGGAGGAACGGAACCCCTACTACTGTTACTGTGTAGAGTAGGGGTGGGCACTCATCCGTCTCGCACCGCACCGAACCGCAATTTTTTTTATCCGCACCGCACCGAACCGCATTACGAATAATACGCGGTGCGGTTTTATTTTCATGCTCGTAGTCTGCGGTTCGGTTGAGTCGTAATCGCGATTTAACGGTTCAAACCGCAAACCGCAAATCATAATCAAATTGAATCAATGGGTTGAGCCCAATTAAGCCCAACTCTACACAGTAATAGTAGTAGGGGTTTCGTTCCTCCGCCGCTGCTCTTCTCTCTCGAGTCGAGAGCTCGACTGCAATGGCGAGTATCTCGCCGACTCATTCCTCCTCCGGCTTCCGCTTCTCTCCATCGCCGAACCTCGCCAGAGCCGCCGCCCGCCGACCCGGATCCTGATTTCGCGACGAACTGAAGTGAAGAGTTGCACTGAAGTCAGAAGTCACCCAGCCCTAGCATGTTGCACTGAACTGAAAAGTCGGCCACTACTGTTCCTACCAAGCTTAGGTAATTCTTCTTCTTCTTCCTCCTCCGCATCCTCTTCTTCTACAATTCAGCATACAAGAAGATTTATGTTTTCCGAGCATGAAAAACAGTCCCTAGATAAGTTGGGTGATTCTCACCAATCGACAGCTTCGTAGCGAATAAGTCAACCTGTCCTAACTGTAAGGTTCGACACACTATATAGCTTTACAAGTCACCAGGGTCTGCATATTATTTCGCATTACTCGATTGCTTTCACTTGTATTGTCTGTCATCCCATTTTGAGTTGTTAAGCTGCTAGCAACAATATCTTGGTTTTGGTCAAATGTTGCTTGGTTTGAGGTATATGTGCTTGGTTAAGATTTCCTCCATTCAGGCTAGCTATTCGCCTTTTACGTACCTGAGAAATTATGTAGAAGCAGAAGGGTTGCCTCCAGGACAACATAACTGAGTTGTTATAGGTGTTTGATTGCAGATTGCTCAAATGTTAGTCTGTACTTAGCTTTCTTGAAGGTGGCAATGGACCGGGACTAATTCTTATAGGTGTTTGATTGCAGATTGCTCAAATGGGTTCTCCATCTAACATTCCTATGTCTGTCACTGCAACGTCAACTCCAACACTGGCCTCTTTGTCAACACAAAAATCCAGCATAAGACAGATGGAAAATGGGAAGAGAGCCAAGCTAGATTAGTATGTACGGCTGCCAATCACAAAGATGCACTATGAAACCCAGTTTTTGCATATATGATTAGCTTCCTCAGTATCTTCCTTTATCTGTTGCCAGGTTTACTCTCCTTTGCTTAAGTAGAAAGTTAAAAAATTAAAATGAAAGAAAAGATGATAACCTTTGAATTTAGCTCCTTTCCACCTGTACCTGAAACACTATATCATGCTTCAAGTGTCCAAGAACTCTACTGCAATCATTGATCCCCAAGTTTCTGTTCTGTGGTTCAAGTGGTCCATTCCCAAAATTTCAGTCATGCAAATGGTTGCTTAGTTACTTTTGTTTTGTTTAAGCATTCTCAAAATGGAACCTACTCTCTTTTCTTTACAGTCAGCCTTTGTTTCCAAGCAACCAACATCACTCTATTTTGTTTCCAGGCAGCCTTTGTATATAAACTGTTGCTCATTAGTTGGCCAATGCATCAATTGTTTTAGGAACTGAATTGCATATCTGAAGTGCCTTACTATTCCGTGTGTTGGACTGCATATACCATGAGTTTTTGACTAAATATGATATAATATGATGTTGGTTTTTTACTGTTCTTGTTTATGAAATTAGTCTGGTTTAGTGTTATACACTGTGTTTAGTGTTATACACTGTTCTTGTTTAGTGTTATACATGTTCTTGTTTAGTGTTATACATTGTTCTTGTTTAGTGTTTCTGAAATTAAAGAGGATAAGAACCTAATAGCTTAGCTAGAATACTACGCTAGAATACTACGTGTCATACTATCATCTACTTCTGAATTTGATATTGACTAAACATGCTTTGCAGATCAGTTTGGTATAATTTATTACCATTACATATTGAGTTCCTTCCTTGTGTTGTTTAGATGGCAGAACAAGAAACAATGGTGGAGGAAGAGATGAGAGAGCAAGAAGTTCAAAGTTCCAATATCGAAGAAACAAATGATCAAATGGAGGTAGAAGCAAATCAAGAAGGCTTAGTTTCAAGTCCAACAAGAAGGAAAGGAAAGAGCAAGGGAAATCTTAGATCAGTGGTTTGGAATCACTTTAAGAGGATCCAAATTGAAACTGGAGAATGGAGAGCAAGATGCAACACTTGTGGAAAGTTGTATGTATCCCGTTCACACACAAGTGGTACTTCCTCCCTTCGGGCTCATAATAATCGAGGGTGTTCAGATCCAGGTATTTCTAAGATACTAACAAAACTTCTTGATGCTAAATGTGGAGATAGAAAATTAGAAAATGAGAGTACTAATTGTTCTTTTTATTTCTTGTGAACTTCAGAATTGAGCAAGGTGTTGAGAACAATTGGGATTAGTGACATCTCACTTCCTCATGATCATTCTACTCCTAGTTCTTGTGTAGGAGCAAATGGTGAGACTTCCACACTTGTGCCGGAGTCCACTTAGGTAAAAAATCGCTATCTCTCGTCTCTCATTCAATACTTTTGTGATTATCTCTCGTCTCTCATTTAATGAGCCTACTAAAGCTGATAGCTTGTTGTAGCTTTGATCATCTATTAGTTGTTGCTAATTAGGGTTTATGACATGTTGTAACATTGAATTGTCATTATTATTATTATTATTTATAGAATCATCATCTTTATTCACTGGAAAAAGGGGAGCAAGCGTGGATCTGTACGCCATGGAAGACCAGTTCGAGCTCCTAGACCTCTGCAACTAGCACCAGCCTGCAGTCAAAAAGACAATTACTTTCCCTTCAATCAATCAAATTTCCCCCTTTTTTGATGAACCCTAGATTGATTTTGAGTTTTTGAATGATGGGTACAGCTCAGAAAGTCAAAAACTCACCACTTGAGCAGCAAACGGTAGCATTTTCTCTGGTGCCATGTTGGCGCTTATACCTGCATTTTTGGAATTAGTAATGATTGATAGATTATTGGTAGTCATGAACATGTGTGTGATGATAAGGTGGATGTTTCTTTGTGGATTTAAGGATTGTTGAAACTAGAGATTATGTGATTTGTGGATTTAAGGATTTGTGATTAACCTCTATAATTATTATTATTTTTGTTTTTGCGGTTTGTGGTTTAAACCGCACCGAAACCGCAAATATTGCGGTGCAGTTTAAACCGAACCGAATATGAATGCGGCGCGGTTTGAACCGCAATGTATGCGGTGCGGGTTCCTGCGAATTTTAATCAATGCGGTGCGGTTCGGTTCAAACCGCACTGTTGCCCACCCCTAGTGTAGAATTGGGCTCAGCCCATTGATTCAATTTGATTATGATTTGCGGTTTGCGGTTTGAACCGTTAAATCACGGTTACGACTCAACCGAACCGCAGACTACGAGCATGAAAATAAAACCGCACCGCGTATTATTCGTAATGCGGTTCGGTGCGGTGCGATAAAAAAATTGCGGTTCGGTGCGGTGCGAGGCGGATGAGTGCCCACCCCTATTCCTATAGGATTAGCCTTAAATACATAAACAAAACTACAGATCGCAAGTAGTAGTAGTGAGCAATTGGATTGGGTTGTTTAGTTTAAAACAATGACAACTGAGTTACCTTAACAAATTCTTCGGTAGTACTTGTGAACAATACAGACAGTATCTACACATAGTTGCCGAACATCCAAAGTCCCAACAACCCCTGTTTTTTTTATACAATACAACACTAATCAATAACGAAAGGGCTATTAAGAAGTCGCTTTCATGCTTTGTTCATTGGTCGGTTTCCTTTGTTTATGTCTACGCCGTCGATGATGCTTCACGGTTAGAAGAGTTTTTTTTATGTACACGGTTTAACAAAAGAAATATCTGGAAAGCGCAAGATGATTCATTCCATAGCAGCAAGGTTTTATCCTCAGTCACAAGCGAGCTGAGTCATAGGGATAAAACAGTAAAATCGGAAGTGAAACCGTTACAAAGAAAATATCAGACACAGCTGTCATATAGCAAACAAACAAAGGAAATCCTTAAACGCTGCCGTGTCCTCTCGTCTTCTTAATTTGTTGTCATGGTTCGAATCCCATCAATAGCAGAAAAAAGGTGATTTTCTTCTTCATATCCTCTGTTACCCCCCCCCCCCCACAAGCTGGTGTGCAAAGAGATAGAACACCAAGCTTGGAAATGAGAGAATGAAACGGACCTGGTGCAAGGGGTTTAGTGAAGATGTCTGCAAGCTGATTAGGAGAAGAAACATGAAGGATCTTAACGAGCTTAGCTTGAACCTTTTCACGAACCAAGTGACAATCAAGCTCAATATGCTTCGTCCTTTCATGAAAAGTGGGATTCTCAGCAATATAAATTGCCGATTGATTGTCACAATACAATGGAATAGAGGCAAGTTGGGGAACATGGAAGTCTTTAAGAAGATGAATTAGCCACTGAACCTCACACGTGGCATGAGCGAGGGCTCTGTACTCAGCTTCACAAGAGCTTTTGCTAACTGTAGTTTGTTTCTTAGACTTCCAAGAAACGAGAGAGTTCCCAAGAAACATACAATATCCAGTAATAGAACGACGTGTGTCGGGACAAGAACCCCAATCTGCATCACTAAAAGCCTTGAGCGTGAAATCTGATGTTGAAGGAAAAAACAAACCAGCACTGGGGGCATTTTTTATGTACCTCAGAATGCGATTCACTGCCTTGAAATGAACTTGCGTAGGAGCTGTCATATACTGACTGACCTGTTGTGTGGCATAACCAATATCTGGACGTGTGGTAGTAAGATATATGAGCTTACCAACCATACGTCTATACTTGGTAACATCAGCAAGAGTAGTGTCATCAGTAGCAGAAGTGTAGCTTTATAATCCATATTAGTCCTTACTGGCTTGCAATCAAGAAAATCTGCTTCAGCTAACAACTCAAGAGCATATTTTCTTTGAGATAGGTGTAAACCTGATGAACTTCTAGCAACCTCAAGCCCAAGAAAGTATTTTAAGGGGCCAAGATCTTTGATACTGAAAGTATCATCCAGATTTTTCTTTAAATGTGTCACCTCTGTCATGTCGTTGCCTCCGATAATAAGATCATCAACATAGATAAGCACTGCAGTAAACACGTGGTTTGTGGACTTCATAAATAGAGAGTGATCAACTAAACTTTGAGTATAACCTTGAGTAAGCAAATGGTCAGTAAGTTTGGAGAACCATTGCCGGGAAGCCTGCTTCAACCCATATAAGGACTTCTGCAATTTGCAAACTGGATTTGGAAAGTCATAATCAGTAGAACTTCCTGGAGGCAAAGACATATAAACTTCCTCATTTAAATCACCATGAAGGAATGCATTATTGATATCCAATTGATGTAAATGCCAATTCCTAGCTGCTGCAATGGCAAGAAACAATCTGACAGTGGTCATTTTAACAACAGGAGCAAAAGTTTCCTGGAAATCTACTCCTTCTTGTTGAGTATATCCTTTAGCAACCAAACGTGCCTTGAATCTTTCTATTGTACCATCAGCCTTGTATTTAATCCTGTAAACCCATTTACACCCTATGACGTGTTTGTCAGGTGGAAGACTAACCACACTCCAAGTATTGTTTTTCTCAAGTGCTTGAAGTTCCTGATTCATGGCCACCACCCATTCAGGATCTTTGGATGCTTTAGCATATGTTTCTGGTTCTTGCTTTGAAGAAATGCTAAGAACAAACTGTGTATGTGGAATAGATAAAGAATCATAAGATAACACTTGGGAAATAGGATGTTTACCTCTTGATGTTGCAGTAGCAGTAACAACTTGGGTGGACAACTGATTGCAGTTCGACTTGTGTAGGAGATCACAGTGATAGTCCTGAAGGTATTTGGGTGGATGTCTAGGTCTAGTAGGTCTTGGAGGATGATCTGTGGTTTGTGTAGGAGTATGATTAGAATCTGATAATGAAGATGGAGTGTGATCAAGATCAATATTTGATTCAGATTGTGTATCTGAATCTGTGATTTCAGATGCGTTTGTTGGTAATATTGGACTGTGGTTTGGTTCGGAAGGTGAAAATTGAGGTTCTTGATCAGTTTGATCATCATGAAAAGTTGTTGCAGGTGGAAAAGAAGCTGCAAAATCAGGTTCAGGAGATTGCAGAGATGCAGCAAAGGGAAATACAGATTCATGAAAAATGACATCTCTTGAAACAAAAACTTTGTGTGTGTCTAATTCATATAACTTATATCCTTTGATTCCTGTAGAATACCCTAGAAAGACACATTTTCTAGCTCTAGAAGAGAATTTGGTTCTAGTGCTTGGTAATGTTGATGCAAAACACAAACAACCAAAGACTCTAAGATTCTCATATTTCGGAGGCTTAGAATGAAGGACTTCAAAAGGTGATTGATGGTTTAAAATGGGAGTTGGCATTCGATTGATGAGATACACAGCATGCTTGACACAATCTCCCCAGAAATCTAAGGGCAGATTAGCTTGAAATTTCAAGGCACGAGCTACAGCTAGTATATGTTGGTGTTTTCTCTCCACTTTGGAGTTTTGTTGTGGAGTTTCAACACAGGATAACTCATGTATGATTCCTTGGCTATCATAAAACTGTGTCATGTTAAATTCTTGTCCTTGATCAGTACGAATTCTTTTGACTTGTACTGAAAATTGAGTTTGGACAAAGGAACAAAAAGCTTGCAATTTTGGTCTTGCTTCTGATTTTGCAGAAAGAAGAATGATCCAAGTCATCCTTGTGAAATCATCAACTAAGGAAAGGAAGTATTTAAAACCATCATAAGTTGGCTGAGAAACTGGACCCCAAATGTCACTATGTAACAATTCAAAAGGATGTGCAGAAATAAATTAACTAACAGGAAATGACAACCTCTTCTGCTTTGCAAAATGACAGACATCGCAGGGCCTAGAACAATCTACTGTGATATGAGGATGGAATTTTTGAAGAAAAGGAATTTTCTGGTGAGAAACGTGGCCTAATCGAAAATGCCAAACATCAAATGACTGACTGGTATGAGCTGCAACAAGGCTGGAAGGTAAAGGAGGAACCTCAGGACCATCCATGTGATACAAGCCATGTTGAAGTCTAGCTGAACCAATCATCCTCCCGAAGCTGAGTCCTGAATACAGCAAACATCAGAGATAAAAGTGAGTCCAATACGCTTGCTGCAAGTCAGTTCTGACTGAGATGAGATTAAAGGAAAAATTAGGAACCAATAGCACATGCTCCAATCTTAAGCAATCAGAGAAAACCACTGTGCCAACATGTGTGGCAGCCACCTGATCACCTGTAGGAAGAGTCAAAGTAACATTCCTAACAGGCTGAAAGTCATCAAACAAATCAGGTGGGCAGATTATATGATCTGTTGCACCAGTATCCAGAATCCATATAGAATTAGCAACTGCATTTCGAGTTTGGCAAGAGTGAGTGAATACAAACTTGCCTTGTGTATGAAAAGCTGCAGCTGAAGGCTTGTCTGAATGACCAGAAACATTAGAACCTGATGTAGTAGCTTTCATATATGCAAGATAACCATCATATTGCTCGTAGTAAGTGTAATAGGTGAAGATGATTTGTAGCAGCTACTGTAGGTCTTGGATATGACTGTGGTCTTGGTGGAAATGGTCGTGGGGTCATTCCTGGTGGCCACCCGATGTTATAGAAGCATTGTTCCTCCGTGTGACCAATAAGCTTACAATAAGTACATAAAGGGCGTGGCCTAGGAGGATAAGAGCCTCTACCACGTCCACGACCACGAAAGGCATAGCTAGATGGAGTGGACCATTCTCGATTAGATGAAGATCCAGCAAAATCATGATTATGCACAGCTGGAGCTAGTGGATCTGAGGTCTTTGTTCGATCTGTACGTGATCCATAAGTCTGTCTTTCATGTTGATGCATTTTATAAAACACTTGATCCATAGATGGTAATGGGTCAGTAAATAAAACTTGAGATCTAGGTACTGAGTAGTTGTCATTTAAGCCACGGAGAAACTGAATGACAAAGTTAGTATCTCTGTAACCCTTGACCACTGCAATTGCATCACAAGATTTCTTGCTGCTATCAGTGCAGAGGCAAGATGGAATTGGTTGATAATTCTTCTGCTCTTCCCACAAAGTGATAAGATGGGTATAATATTCAGACAATGATCGAGAACCTTGCTTCAAATTTGCAAGTTCTTCTTGCAATTCAGAAATTCGAATCAAGTCACCTTGAGCAAAACGTAATTTTAAGTTCTTCCATACCTCTGCTGCGGTTTTCAAACCTCCGACACTTCGTGCGATAACATCTTCTACGGACTGCAGAATCCAGCTCTTAACCATGGTGTTGCAACGAGTCCAGGGCCAGAATAGTGCATCTGTAACCTCTGGCTCAAGGATTGTTCCATCGACAAATCCCATTTTGTTCTTGGATAGAAGGGCATCCGCCATGGCAGAACTCCAGTCATCGTAGGTAGTTGGTGTGAGTTTGCGTGCCACCAGCAGCTGTGCTGGTTGCTCACTACCGTGCAGATAATATGGGTCAGAGAGGGGATATGCGGAAGAGGTGGTGGGTGGTATCGTAGAGTTGTTGTTAGTGTCATCTGCCATTGAAAATGACTAAGAAAGCAATGGAAGATGGAAGGAAGAAAAGGTGATTTTCTGCTGCTGCCATGGAAAGCTCTGATACCATAACAAAAGAAATATCTGGAAAGCGCAAGATTATTCATTCCATAGCAGCAAGGTTTTATCCTCAGTCACAAGCGAGCTGAGTCATAGGGATAAAACAGTAAAATCGGAAGTGAAACCGTTACAAGGAAAATATCAGACACAGCTGTCATATAGCAAACAAACAAAGGAAATCCTTAAACGCTGCCGTGTCCTCTCGTCTTCTTAATTTGTTGTCATGGTTCGAATCCCATCAATAGCAGAAGAAAAGGTGATTTTCTTCTTCATATCCTCTGTTATTGGAAGAGTTGAAAGAGAGAAAAGAGGAATCTTTAGTCGACCGGCGGCGGTGGGAAGTCCTAGAGGTAAAAAATTGTACGTGTACACAATGGGAAAATGTTGATTTTTAAGTCCGCAGACTAGCCAAGCCAAAGGTCCCTCGTGCGCGAGAGATCTTTAGCGGCCGTTTCATTTTATCCGTCATCTCTCTTTCACGGTCTGGGTTTAACTCAATACTGAACTGGCTAATTTACTTGCATTTGATCTTACTTGTGACATTTTTGCATGATGACGTTGTTTATAGCTTCTTATAATCATCCCAACACCTCCAACATTCAATTCACATGAGACCTTTGGATTGATCAAGGTCTGACGCAAGGAATGTAGTCATTGAAAAAGGATGTATATGAAGGAATGTACACATGTCCTCAGAATAGTCCAATCACCCATATCTCTTTGTACCGAAATCAGACACCTTCATCTTGGATCCTATAATATTTGGTACAGCTAATATTGCTTTGTTTTTGCAGTAGCTCTTCTTATCTGGGGCCACAGGGTCCCTTCTGGTAATCTACAGGTAGGCGATATCGCCGGCCAAAGTCATTTTTTATAATTTAACACATTTCCCCCCATCACCCAACTAGGCATTTTAATATCATTTCTCACAATTCATAGTATTATATATGACACTTAACAATGAACAATATGAGATCCAATTACAATTTACAAGTCACTATGCTACTGATGCTGAAATGTTGTGCCACCTTTCAGGTTAGATCCATGCACGTGGACCCATGATATAATGTGTCCAAAGAGTTATGACAAAATTCAACACTTGTCATGCATCCCACCAACTTACTCCCTTAGATATTCATTTCCAATCCATGGGCGCCAGCCGCCAGCTACTTCAGCTCTACTTTAGTCGCAAGTCTTCATCCTTATCCACTCTCTCTGCACATATCCTTTTCAATTGTTATTTTAAGGCTGCTGCTACAGATATTTTAACTTCATCACCTTTCTATATAATTCTAATCCACTGAAGTACTGAACCATCTCACACTCACAGGGGAAAAGGAAGGAAACTGCATACCAGATCAAGATGCTGGAGAAGCTGTGGGATGACGTCGTGGCGGGGCCTCAGCCGGAGCGTGGGCTCGGCAAGCTCAGAAGGACCAGCGCCAAGCCCTTGAACGTCGGTCAAGGTACCTTAGAACAATATATAACTGCCTTGGCTTCCACGTATGTATATATATAGTTGTAAAAAACGTGAGGATGTATGGCGTTTTGTTGTTGTGTAGGAGATGAGAAGAAGTTCGAGAAGTCGCTGTCGATGCCGGCGAGTCCATCTACTCCTGGGACGCCGAGCTTTCTGCCGAAGGAAAACGTGTGGAGGAGCGTGTTTCATCCGGGGAGCAACCTGGCCACCAGGTCCGGTACTCATGAGATGTACGACAAGCCTCAGCCCAACTCACCCACCGTCTACGACTGGTACACTACTATTGCCATTTTTCATTTCTTAGGACTTGGGATTTGGCCGTTGGGTTAAGGTTTTAACATTAGCAGCTACATAAATAATTAGGAATGCGTTATTTTAGGTGTTATTTCAGCCCGTGGGAATAGATCAGCTGTACCTGTATATACTCATTACGTGAATGGTATTATACGGTAATTGATCAGCAGCCGTTAGATCCGTCGTTGTTTTATGTTGGATCTGTTGGATGTGGTGTCTCATATTGAGTTGGTATGATTGGGCAGGCTTTACAGCGGGGAGACGAGGAGCAAGCATCATCACTGAATGACGGAGATCGGTCGTGTAACCAAGTCTGTAAATATTGATGCCGTTTTATTGCTGGCGGCGCTGCCGGCCGTTTCAGCTTCTCCTTTTGAAGCGCTTTACTAAGAGGGAAGTGTGTGGACCAAGATAACGTAATATTAGTAGTTTGCGCCTTTGCGGCCATGGTGAGTAGCTGAGCTTGATCGGCTATGGTTCTACTTTTGACTGTTGTGATCATAGTTTGGCAAAATAAAATCGCCGTGTAATGTTTATGTATGCGTCTTGTATATATGTTAAGCGTTATTATTAAGGACGAATTTGATATCAATTTTCTACGTATGTGTTCATTGGGGATTCTGCGGACTGCGGGTGTTGAGTTTTGGATAAGGGAGAGATGTATGAGCATCTGGGGCATATCCATAAATAGCGCACGACTACGTGAACGGACCGAGTTGAGGTTCACAGATCAAACTACTACAATGATAAACCATTGCATTCCAATAACTCATAACATCAGCAAAACTGCTCTAGATTGTGCGAATAATGATGAGTTTGGTACTGTAATTAACTTGTATTGAAAGTTGGTAAACGTCATGATCAAGGGTTAATTGCCAATTAGTCAATAATTAAGCAAGATTTCTATAAAAAAAAATAATTAAGCTAGATCCCGATCTTCGTAAAAAAAAAAAAAACTAGATCCCAATTACAGGTGGAATCTTTTGAGTCTTTAGTTGTTATAGTATTAGTTTGTCATTCGAGAAAAAGGAACAGTTATGGTGCTGAAGCTGCCTACGTATAGATTCATTCAAACGTGGCGATCCTATATTTGAATGAATCTACACATAGGCGACTTCAGCACCATTTTGGTGCTGAAGTTTTACACTCTAATATTTTCCTGAGGAAAATGTTAAAAGTTGACACAATCAGGTATTTTTAGGATATTAGTAAATTCAAAAAATTATATATTGTGGTACGAGTGATGCAGGGGCGGATTTAGGGGGTGCCCGGGTGAGCCCGGCTCACCCCCTATCGATCCCGTCCTTGAAAATTAAGTGTATATTCAGGGGAGCTATGTTCACTAGTAGAGGGACCATGGCTCCTACAAGGTCAAGAATTAGCATGTGGTATAATGGTTAGATTGTTAGATTAATTCCAAGAGGTTCCAGCTTTGAAGTGCAATGCCTTTTAATTAAAATTCAAATATTAATAGCCCATTCATAATTAGAAGTGTATAATTGAAGTTGTAGGTATAAAATTGAAGACTTTTTATGTTATTCAAATTTGTTGTCACGACTTAAAAAATTTTCCTTCAATTTCGGCTCAGTGCATGATTCAATTCTGGATCCGCCCCTGGAGTGATGTAGATACGTTGAAATATTATTGTAAGTAGCGGTAATTAATTCAAATTGGTCAATTAAACACTTTTTATGATATGATTTTCATGTTTAGAGTACTGTAATAATTTTTTGGGAAAATGATGTTTTGCCCCCTCTACTTTGTCAAGTTAACAAACAGCCCCCTATACTATGAAATGATCAATTTACCCCCTCCTACTATGCCAACCTAACAAACAGCCCTTCCATCCAAATTTCCATCTAAAATTCCGTTAAGTGATGACTCACCAATATGACTCATCCACAATTAATGATTGTACATTGCCACATCAACGACTTTCATCCATCTCAATTGAACTTAAAAAAAATATATAAAAATAATTAAATTAAATTTATAAATAAAAAATATAAACTATTTTTTTAAAAATATTTCGTTTATGTATTTTAATATTAAAAATGAAATAACAATTTTTTCTAAAATAAATATACAATTTTTCTAAAAATAACTTTGAAAATTTTTAATACAAAATTTTTTTAATTGAAAAAAATTAAAAATAAAAATCCATAAAAAAAATTAAATATATACTTTTTAATTTATAAATTTAAAATTAATATTTTTATTGCCTTTTGTACTTAAAATGTATTGTCATTAATGATGTGGCAATGTACTGTCATTAATTATGGATGAATCATATTGATGAGTCATCACTTAACGGAATTTTGGATGGAATTTTGGATGGAAGGGGTTGTTTGTTAGGTTGGCATAGTAGGAGGGGGTAAATTGATCATTTCATAGTATAGGGGACTGTTTGTTAACTTGGCAAAGTAGAGGGGGGCAAAGTACCATTTTCCCTAATTTTTTTATGGTTATGGAGCATGAAATAAGAAGTTTGCGAGGATATTTAATTTAATATGTCAATGATGTATAAAGTTTGTAGAATTGTTTGGAATAAAATTTGGATATTAATTGTATTCTAATAATTTTTCGTAAGGTTAAGTTTAGTTTTCTGGGGTGATAGTTGAAAAAGTTAATCATAATTGATGAAAAAAATGGACTTTCCCTTTTTCTATGAAAACTGTTGATTATTTAGTTCGTCTCCATTTTGACTTTTCGTAATAGAGATTTATAAGGCCAAGACAGGCCTATGCTTAGCACACACTCGTTAATTCATGTCCGCAATAGTGAAATCATGCTGATCGAAGAATTTGGAAAAATTTTCAAGTTTCAAGCTAAACACTAGGGAGACAATTATTTTTGTATATTTTACGTAGGATTTAATTGTTTTAGGACGAGAGACCTGCTTGGTGACGTGAAAAAGTTTAATGAGTTGGTTTGATGATATCAGGACTTAACGGAGAACTTGGATGGAGACTAGACAGACTGATCAACTTGTTATAAATCCAATATGTTAATGACTACGATATCACAAACTCCATATGTTAATGACCAAAATAGATATTAAGCCATGTCTTAGATACTAAGGGTCGTTTGGTTCGGAGGAATGAGGATTAGGGGATTGGGGGATTGGTGAATTTGGGGAAGTAGTGTTTTCATCAATCTAGCTATTGTTACAATGCAGTGTTTGGTTGATAAAAAAGTGTATTGTCCTGCTTTATTTAAAAAGTATTAAAATAAAGAGGATTTATTGAATTACTACAATACCCTCATCTACTAAGTTATGTATACAGAGTTAGGGAGCTGCATCTGCAACTGGTGTGCTGTTGCATCCTTTATTTGTCATAGTAGATGATATAAAAGGTAGAAATTAACATTTCTGCGCCAGATCTTGTTGGGATTTGCAGAAGTTACAACGTAGAAGATCAAAGTAGCGCTGAGGGCAGCTGATGAAGCTCACAAATAGCTTCAAGTGAAACCTTCTGCTGATAGTCATAAATAGGTTCTCTAATTGTAAGTTACTCGCATGGCTCCATAGCCTAACTTGTTCTCATTCCTCTTAGTAATGCTCTCACCTGGAAAACGCAATATGACTTCTAATCACAATCTTCATAGAGAATGAAACAGGCTAACTTTCATGCCACTGAAGCAAGGATTTCCAGATCCTCATACTAGTCCAATTTGTTATGAAGAAAGAGTCATTAGCACGTAGATAATGGATTTTTAATCCAATTTGCAACCATAGAGAATAATATATTATACATCCATATGAATTCCAACTCTGCAAATATTATCATACATCCATAGTACACAACTGAAGAAGCTTAATTGTTGCAATGCTATCTTAGAAATGGTTACACAAAGGTCTTCATGACATTATTTAGTACACTACAAAACTGCATTACCAAAAGCACAATGCGAGAAGAAGATAACTACCCAGATTCTATCATCTCAAATATGAGAAAATCATGAACTCTCCAAATTTCAAGCAACTATTACACCCTTTCTGAACAGAGCAACAAGAGATATGTTGTTCTTGGTTTTGAGTTGCAGGTGGAGGCACAACAAGAGAGATCCTTTGTAGGAGTTCGTCAGTAATTGTTGTTCAATTTTGGTTCAGTATCCATGACTCCATGAGAAGCAGCACTTACATGGAAACTGCTGACATGGGTACAAGCTAAGAACAAGAGACGAATTGAAATTTTGAAGTAATAAATAGGGTTTGGCGTATGAATTGGGAAATAGGGTTGTTCAATTTTGGTTTACTATCCATGAGAAGCAGCATTTGACATGGAACTGATAAAGCAGAAGTTTCTGACCTGGGAACAAGCCAAGAATCAGAGACGAAAGAGTAGTGAAATTTTGAATCAGGAAATAGGGCTTTGACGTATGAATGAATTCACACCTTTGCCTTTGCTAAGGTAGATGCAAATCTCCACCACCAAAGCTTGATTCTCGTTGACGAATTGTATCTAGATAGAACGAAGAAGACGATGAGAAGGAAAGGGAAAGAGTTATGGTGTTGGCAGCTGGTCTGAATTGATGAGGGGTTAGTTGGGGGCAAAAGCGGTAGAGTAAACCCATCTGTCTAATGGGCCCATACAAATCCAGGGTTTTAAACAATTTCTGGGGTATAGCAGAAATTTGCAGAATACCCATGGCAGAGAGAATATGGACTGTTGAGATTTTTAAATAACATTTCCCCTATGTTTGTATGCATAAACAAACAACTATTTTGTCAAAACACAGAGTTTCACCAAAACACCCCAAACTTACTCTATAACAAACGACCCCTAAATTTGAAACTACTCTATGACTCGGTTAAACCGGAAGTTAAAAAACGAACAAAATTAGTAAATTAAAATTACCCACTGTCACTATAAATTATCTTAAATTATATAATCAAGTGAATTATATAATTTAGATAATTATAATTCATAATTGAAATTATGTTTACTTGGTGTTTTATAAATTATGAATTTAAATAATTTATAATAATAATCTTGTTCATTACTTAAAAGATGACTTAAAAATTATGAATACTGCTAGAATACAATGGAATCACATATAACACTCACCAACACTCGACTAATTATTAGCACATTCATTTCCTCGAGCATCGTGTCAAGCAGTAAATTTTCTTTGACTGGAGACCATACCAATGATTCATACTAAATACTAATTAACACCAACAATCTAATTAAAAATAATGCTCGCTAATGTAATGTCACCAACTAATCATGGGAGAGAAAGAACACATAATCAATATATAAGTTACTTTGAATTGAAAATTCACTAATCATAGAGCTCATATACATAGTACACTTGAAAATAACTATGTATCAAATGTATATGGATTGATTTGATTAGTATACCTTTAATGGTGACTTCTTAGCACATTAACAATGGAGTTTAATTTCATGGATAGAAACTTTGCTTCCTTTACTTATCCACCAAACGCCAAGTGTGAGGTTGATAAGTAGCTGGAGAGTAAGCTCATTCCAATTTTCATTTCCTTATCCGCATTTTGGGAGAATAACTAGAGAGGAAATAGGGCAGAGCTTCAAGCGAGATAAGCTCAAAATGATGTTATCCCTTTCGATTCACACCCTGCCCCCTATCCTATCTGATCTTGTTGGTTCCTCCGCTATATACGCCTCATACAGAAGCATCTGATCTCGATCATCTATCGTCGGCGGCAACGTCCCACAGCGGTGATGAACAGAGAAATGAAATCAGAAAACAGAGCCTCCCTGTCTTCTTCTTCCTCATCTTCTTCAATTACTAATTAATTTCGTTTTAGTTTTGGTGATTTAATAGTGATTGATGTAGAAACAACATGATTCTGCATGAGCGCGAGTTTCATGAGCTGGCTGAATGGACAATTCACGACCTACAAGAGAGATTGGTGGTTCGAATGCGAAAGAGTTTTCCATGGTTTGATCGAATTGGATTGATATGGATGATGGATCATTGGTTGTTGTGGTGCTTTGGTGGCAGGAATATGATGATACGGTTCAAGTGGATGAATTTGATATAGGCAACGGGGTAAGCAAATCTCTAATCAGACACAACATTTGATAAGTATGAGGATGAATTTAACAGTGAATGTAATTTATAGTGATTGTAATTTATATTGATGATTAGTTGTTGTTAAGTTATGCTAGAAATTAGTAGGGTAGCTGAGATTGCAGTGTAAATAAATCTGCAGAATAGTTAGTTGGTTGAGGTATATGTGGAAGGGGTTGTTAGGGATTGAATCGTTGGCTAAATTCAAGGAAGAGATGATAATTCTCTGTCTCCTAATTATGAAATGCATATTTTTTAATTTTCATAAGTTACTTTTTTTTTACTTTTATAATTCAGCCGAAATTATGTTTGTATTATTTAATTACATTTTTTAATTTCTAACTAAACAGTATTATTAGTATATTATGACACTATTTAATTTGATTATATAATTTTTAGATTATTAATTGATAGTGAACAGGCCTAGTCTACCCCCCTTGTCTTATTTCCCTCGTCTCCTCCGTCTTTTTCTCAACGATCGGAGAAAGTGTTCTTGCGAAGTGGATGGTGACTACGACTCTATGATCACCAATTCACCATTCCCACTCTTCACCATTAGGTAAAGGGTTATTGGATGGTTTTACAAGTGACCTAAAAACGAAAGCAAAGTGGTGATTATAGCTGTCTGAAGATAGGAATAAGCCGAGATGGAGCAGGCCAATCCAGCTTACAAGGAGTACTTAGCTGGTCTGCTCGCCGGCGTCTCCACCGTTATCATCGGTCATCCCTTCGACACCGTCAAGGTACGCCTCCATTTCTGTTATCTAAGGGGATAAGGTCAGAGCTCGTGTTTAGTATGTAGTTTTTCTCTTCGTCATTTTATCGAACACCTGGTGGGCTTTTGATGGAAAAACTATAAAGTGGTTCTCCGTTGATTCTTATTGCGTGATTCTGAAAGTTCTGAAGATAGATTGATGGGGTTGGTTTGTCTTGCATTCTTGTTCTTTCTCTATTAGGTGAAGCTGCAGAAGCATAACACTGAAGCTCATGGTGTTAAGTACAGGAATGGGTTAGATTGTTCAGCTAGAATACTACAGACTGACGGAGTATGCATCTCTTTTTTAATTCCAATTTCATTGCATCAGCTGTTTAAGATTTCCAGGGGATCCTCAGTTTTTCGTTGTATTCAACAGGTCAAAGGACTGTACAGAGGAGCAACGTCGTCCTTTGTTGGAGTGGCTGTCGAAAGCTCACTTCTTTTCGGAATTTATTCGAGGACGAAGCAGTCTCTTCAGGTCTTTGATTGCATTGCTTTGTGGTGTTGGGTTTGAGATGATGATGTCATGTTCATGGACTAACCATTTCCCTGTTACTTGTGAAGAAAGGAGTGCAAACTGATAAACCTCAACCTCAAGTAATAATACCTTCTGCAGCTTATGGTGGATCCATTATCAGTTTCATACTATGTCCATCCGAGCTAGTCAAGGCAGGTTAATTTGCTTCTACCAATTTCGGTCGATTGTATTAGGTAACGTGTGGATGCCATAGTTTTGAAATTGAAATCCTCCAGTGTAGGATGCAAGTTCAAGGTGCAGGCTCATTAGTTCCGAAGATCGATAGATACAGCAGTTCTCTCGATTGTGCGATTCAAACGATGAAACATGATGGGGCAAGTAATTGTCTGTCTGTCTATCTTTTCTGCTTCTGTAGGTTTGCATCATGTTTCAGCTGGCCCTGATGCAGCTTTTACTTTACAGGTCACTGGCCTCTTCCGTGGAGGGCTGACTACGTTCATGAGAGAAGCTGTTGGCAATGCTGCTTTCTTCAGTGTATATGAGTATGTACGTTATTACATGCATAGACACCTGAAAGGTGAAGACCGCAGCTATTTGATGGACATGGGAATTGGTATCGTTACTGGAGGACTTGGTGGTGTGGCGGTATAATGAAGTCTCTCTGCATTTCTCTCGAGTTCGGAAAGTTTAAGTGTCTATGATTGTTGATGAATTCGCTTTAAATATTGCAGTTCTGGTCAGTTGTCCTCCCCTTGATGTTGCGAAAACCATCATCCAAACTTCGCCTGACAAGAACTTCACCAGAAATCCATTCAAAGTTCTCAACTCTGTAAGCTTCCCTCCTTGTGAACTTCTGTTTTCACTAGTGTTTCGAACGCATGTTACCATTAGGCCAAACATGGGACGAACCTCAATCTATATACTTAGCATGACTCATGAACCAAGTTCTTATCCTGCAGATATACAAGAGCAATGGGGTGAAGGGGTGCTATACGGGTTTAGGGCCGACGATTGTGAGAGCATTTCCAGCAAATGCAGCTGCGATCGTCACCTGGGAGCTAGCGATGAAGATGCTGGGGATCGAACGCAATTAGGAAGAAAACACACAAGACATTGGTTATGAATGATTCTGACTATTCAGGAACTACTTGTAGGGTATTTAGCATTTGATTCAGTTACTGGATTTGGTTCACCTAGGAAAGATGAACTAGCGCCTTATCATGATCCTCGACTGCATGAAGTACTTTTTGCCATAGATACACTAATTTTTAACAAACTGCCATCCATTGATTAACAAAGCTGCAATCTTTAAGCTTGCAAGCTGCTGTTTCTGCAGTTATTTTATTTGCCAGCATCCTATCACATGAATGCCTATATTTATGCATCATTTATCTCCTTCTTGCTGCAGAACAAGTTGTCTCTGAAACAACTCGATTCGTTTGCAAAAGTTAGAGAGGAGAAAGTAGGACAGGTAATCGATTTATTCGAATAATTCGCAGTTTTGAAAACCCATCTAGGAAATCATCTTTTTCTAATGAATATCTAGGAAATCATTCATTAACATGGATTTGGATAAAACAGAACAAGCTCTGCATAAATTGGTGAACACGGTACAAATCCCAAATTGAGATTAGGGATTTTAAATAGGACTCTTTGACAGAAGAGAGAGAGCAACTTATTGGAGCCAATTACTTTTTTAGAGGCACTCATTAAAGAGGTAATTGGGTTGGTTACTGCTTCAGTTGGAACTTTGATCAGATGAGCTTTTCCGGCGACGTTCGTTGTGTCCGGCCAGGCGCCTCCTGCAGCTCTTCTTGCTGTCATCGAACTCCGACAGCTCGTGGAACCTACAAAAGTACATGCTACTCATCGTGAAACTTTTACATTAGTGGGAAACCAAGTTTTCAGAACCGAGTTCGACCTGGTAAAGATCACGATCATTATTCAACTCTTGATTCATATTCATAGATCATGTACCACTTTACATGTTTACTCTTCAGTTGATCAAATGAATAACAAAAACTGACAATTAAAGGTTTGAACGATTTTGAAGATATTAATAGTTCAATGACATCAAACAAACTAGTAAGATTCTTTTAGAGAAATAATAAACCGACCAAATTTGAAGATATACAGTATACCGTAATATAGCACCAAATCGACATAATAACCAATTCACATTTAAACCCGTCAGCAGAAAGGACACGTCTATTTTAGTGATGAGTTCTGAGGCAAACTCATGCATAGATATAAAAGCTAAGCTAGCACGCTCGTCCTACGTTGTACTATAGTACTTTTGCCCAGTTGTTGTTCCTATAGCTTCATATGTATTATTTATTGCATCTCAGAAGTAATAATTGAACTTGAACTGGTTTCTGGAAGCAAGGACATTGGCATAATTAGGGCAGAGATGGACCTTGATTACCTTATTTAGAATACAATATACAGTGTTCATTTTCTTCAATTTTTAATACCCATCATTCATTTTTCATCATAGAAACCTAATTAGGACTATACCATGATGTCAAGGTCATAATCTCAAGTCAACACACATTGGCTAAGCACTGTCGAGAAATGTCAACACTAGTCAATTCATGTCGAGAATTTTCAGCACAAATATCAGTGTCATTGAATCAAGTTACTCTACCACTGAATCTCGATTCTCTATAATGTAATCACCAATAGAGTGTTCATTTCCTCCAAGTAAAAAAAACCCTAATCTATATCAAGGTCATCATGTTACAAAAACATCGACACTGACCAATCCATGTCGAGATTAATCCTCAACACGAACTTAAGCCACGATGCCGAGAAACATAAACACTAGCCAAACACGGACATCAGTTTCATTGAATTAAAGCTATTGTACCATTAATTCTCGAAAAAATCACCTATAGAGTGGCCATTTCCTCCCATTTATAATAAAAATTATGAACATGTACGACCAAATGGTTAAACCGTTGGTCCCTTCTATATAACCACATTCATGAAGTAAATAATAATTACCTGCTGCATTGTTGGCAGAAGCGCTGATGAACGCCAGCAACAAGTACCACAGGAGCCCTAGCATGGACCTCACACACCTTATGCCTCCTATAGTACCTCCGAGCTCCACCCATGTCGGAGCTACAGTTCTCCGCCTGACAGCTCACCGCCACCGCCCCTCCACCGGAAGACCCACCAACAGCTGATGATGAGGACCTCTTGCCTTTCTTAGTCTTCTTGTCCTCGGCTCCTCCGAACCCCAACACTTCGTTGAAAAGCTCGTCTTGATCATCGTCGTCATCTTCTTCAATTTCCTTGAGGGTCCTCTTCCCTCCTTCAACTCTCGCCATTAATGGGTTGTAAGAAACGACAACAGAAAAATGGGAAAGCAGTGTGGGGAAGGAAGGAGGGTTTGGTATATAGTTTGTAAGGGAGTGATGAGGGCCACATAAGGGAACAAAATTATATATTAATGGAGGGTGGACCGGGTTGGACCGATTTTGGTTTTGGATAAATCAGAGTATCAGATCATCGTGAACCTTTGGAAGGATGTGTCTAAATGTGAACATGGTATGTACGTATTTTCATGTCTTTCGGAGAATATATATTTTCATGATCATTCTTTCTTTGATCTCCTTTCATCACATCTTCGTTCCTGTCGTGTGTAAAGAATAGTTATTTCCCAATAACTCAAACGAAAAGGCCATAATATAATGTTAGACGTACGTACGTGGTGTAGGAGTAGTCAGTAGTCACAACTGAGGCGTAGATAGATATTTGAAAGATGGATGGCTCATAGAGAAGTGGAATGCTACCAAAAATAAAATAAATATCAGATGGCCAAATATGAAGAGTTCACCAATCACTCTCTCAAGAGAAAATAATAATAATAATAATAATATAAATAATGAAGGGTGGAATCTTGTTATCGTTTTGTATAGTTACCTTTACAAAGAGGCTTCATATCATGACTAGTCGTTTTCGTTGAGAGGGAGAGGCGAATGAGGATACACTTTTCTTCTGCGTATTATTCAAAGCAAATGATACACCATAGCTTAATTTAGTATAGGTTCTGTATAGATTAAGTATGGGTTAACTTAGGGTTAGTTTGGAAAATAAACTTAAATCTTAATTAAATTCTAACTTAACACATATAAATATGCTTGTAACTTGGTCATTGAATTCTTTGCTCATTCATTCACCGCACACCTCCTTCATCCTTAATAAGATTGATCAATTCTTTCTAGCTCATCTCGGCGGAGTAGCTACCACAACATTAATGAACTATTTTAAATCATATTGTGTCGTGATTCATTTTTCGAAATATTAGAGTGCGAATTCATCGATTCCGATTCTGTTGGAATATTCGTTTCAATGGAAAGAATTTCGCGCTAAAAGAGAAATCTCACTTAGGACGTACATCTGCGACAAGGGGTTGATTGCTTTTCTTGATGGTACTTAGGGGTGGCTATTCGGTCATTTCGGTCAAACCGCACCGAATTCGGTCGGTCACCGATTTCGAGTTCGGTCGAAACATGGAACCGTAACCGTGACCGATTTAAATTCGGTTTGACCGTGCCCGAATTCAAATCGGTCACGGTCAACTGAGTTGACCGATTTCTACCGATTTGGAATAGTTCTGAGATTTGGTTTCTGGGTTAATGGGTTTGAAGAACAAGATGAGGGTTCCTGGGTTTGAAGAAATAAGAAGAAGAAGAGGAGGAAGAGAAGAGAAAAAAGGTTTCTGGGGGAATAATAAGAAGAAGAAGATGATTTAGATCTGGAAATAGAGAAGAAGAAGAAGATGATTTAGATCTGAATTGAATCTGGAAATAGAGAGGAAGAAGAAGAAGAGGAGGAACAAGAAGAAGCCCCATTGGTCAGCGGGCGGAGGTTTGGTCGGCGGGCGGAGGTTCGGTCGGCGAGCGGAGGTTTGGTCGGTGGGTGGCGGCGAACAGATCCCAAGCCGATTGGAGAGGAAGAAGGGGAAGGAGGAGAAGCTTGGATTGGATCTGGAGAGGAAGAGGAGGAGGAAGAAGAAGAAGAAAAAGAAGAAGATTGGATCTGGAGAGAAAGAAGTAGAAGGAGGAGAAGCTTGGAAATGGAGAGGAAGAGGAAGAAGAAGAAGGAGGAGGAGAAGGAGAAGAAGAAGAAGATTGGATCTAAAGAAGAGAAAGAAGAAGAACATTGAATCTAGAGAGGAAGAAGAAGAAGGAAACTGATGCTACTCAATTCGGTTTACTCGGTTAATAGTTTGAAATCGGTCAATGACCGAATTAGAGGCATGTAACCGATGGGTTGAATCCTATAACCGCAGCCGGTTTCGAATTCCCGAATTCGGTTAATCGGTGACCGAAATCAATTTAAAATCGGTCCGAAATCGGTTTGACCGAAAACCAAAACCGAACAAGCCACCCCTAATGGTACTACTCAGTTGCCTGCTAGTTACTTCTTCTTTTTCGACGGTATCAAGTCTATCTTCAGTTGGGGATGTGGCTCCTGATAAGGACAATGTTCCGGCTATCGTGGATAAGAGTACGAATAACGTATCGACAACTATTACTGATAGGCCCAAGTTGAATCCGCCCTCGAACATGGTCAGGGCGGTCGAGTATCTCCAGGGCGGTCCTCTGTCCGCCTCAGCCAAAGGATCACCTGTCATAGCTACAGTTGGCCACCGCCCATTACTGTTGACGGTGACTCGCTGCGGCCCACCCAGAGCAGGACACGTGGACCCTGCCAGACCAATGGGACCTATAAATAACAGGGTCCCCCATTCAGAAGAAGGACAGACTTGGGACCATACGCCTGATACTACAAGCTTTCACGCTGTACGCTAAAGGCTATCGGTTCCGCCCACACCAAAGGGCTCTCGCCCGGTACTTCTCTGTAACCTATTCTCCCTACATTACCCACATACTTGTCACCTTACATATACTAACCCCTTGCACGTCCGCCCTGCAAGGTACCATCCGCCGAGACACTCCGAGGACGGATTCATTGCCTAAACCTCCAAAGAACCACAGTATTGATCCACCGGTCCAACTGGGCGGATCAATTGGCGCGCCAGATAGGGGACAGCTAAACGTTTTGTTCCCAAAAGACAAACAGCATGCAGAATTTGGAGGAAAATCCCACGAGTGGTATCCCCACGGATACGCTCGTCACCCCGGCCAAACAAATCATATCGGCGGGTGTCCCCCGAGACCCTCGTCCTTCCATAGACCCACCCTTGGGAACGGCTACACAAACACCCCATCCAATCCGCCCTCTAGGCCTTGGATTGCTCCGAGGAGAGTCCCACATCCCCCCTCCGTTGGAAGATAGAGTGGCGGCTGATCCCGCCGCGGGGGACCTAGCGGCACAGGTAGCCGATCTACAAAGACAAAACGCTGAAATGGCAGTAATGATGAAGTTCCTGGTGGCCAAGGCAACCCCCGGAAATCACACCGAGGGCTCATCCGGCGGACTGGCAACCGGCATGGCGGACTCGGACGAAATGTACCGACTGTTCCTCCCTCGCCACCAGTCAGGCCCAAAGCAACTCGCCATGCGGCAGCCTCTGGACAAGAGTCTCCTCAGCTTTCCTCCCCCACAAGGATTCGTGCCACCAGCAATCAAGGCGTACGACGGAACTGGGGATCCCGACCAACATCTGTTAACATTCACCATTGCCATGCAGATGTTCACGGCCCCGGACGCTACCTACTGCCGTACGTTCCCTGGAACGTTAACTGGAGCTGCACTAACCTGGTATGGAGGTTTGGCAGAAGGAATCATAAAGAATTGGGAAGATTTCTGCCAACTCTTTCTCCACAAGTTCTCAAACCAAAAGGAGGCGGGACGAAATTTGTCCGCCTTCTGGAACTTGAGACAGAACCGGTCCGAGACTCTTAGGCAGTACTACGAGAAGTGGGCCAAGGCGGTCGCGGCGGTGCCCAACCTCGCACTAGACATTGTGCTCCACCACATCCAAACCACCACACTCAGCACCGAACTGGTGAAGGACTTGGTCCGGAGAAAGCCAAAAACCCACACCGAATTGGAGACATGTATCCTCCAGTGTGCTGAAGTGGAAGAGAATGTCGCCATGATACAGGACGGGTACAGGCGCTCAAGCGATCAGAACAGGGATAAAGGATACCAAGGGCGGAAAGAGAAACGCCCTGACGACAGAAGAGACAACCGCCCTCACGGAGAAGGAAGATCGGAACAAGGGTACACCCCCCTGTCGGAATCAAGCGAAGGCTCATGTACGTCCTCCAAGAAAAGAAAGGGGGATTGCGGTGGCCGGCCCCGTTACCCAAGGCGGCACTGAAAAGGGGGAACCCAAATGAGTATTGCGAGTTTCATGGGCAGAAGGGGCACGACACGGAGGACTGCCGGGAACTCCGCAGTGAGATTGAGCGAGCCATAAAGAATGGTGACCTCAAGGAATTCATCATAAGTAACCGAAGGAGAAAAGAGCGGGAACGCTCAGAATCGCCAAGGCAAGGAGAAAAGGAAAGGTTAGAGACATCCCCTCCGAAGGCGGGTAGACACACGCCCCCCAGAAAGGCGAGTGTCTTCGACAGGATAACGGATGAGGAAAGTCCGGATACCCAAAAGGAGGGCGGAAAGCCCAGGTACAAGAGAACATGCAGCATGATTTTGGGAGGAGAGGAGGATACGCCCCAGAGCAGAAAAGTCGTTGGTGAATGTTCCATGGTCAGACAGTCGGATAAAGAGCCGCCATTGACGTTCACATCGGCAGATTTGCGCGGGGGAAGTCCCAGCACCCAAGCGATGGTGATCCGTGTCATCATTGAAGACACTCTGGTAGAGCGGGTGCTAGTGGACGAGGGTAGTTCGGCGGATATACTCTCGGCCGACGCTTTCAGCAGAATGGGATTAGACCCCGCCCTACTCAAGCGTTCAAAGATCATGCTGACTGGCTTCGCGGGAAATGACGTACCTGTACTGGGCGTGATCACCTTACCCATCACGTTGGGGGACGACGATCACCAGGAAACAAAGCACATAAAATGGTACGTCACCAATTGCAATTCGGCGTATAACATGATAATGGGGCGGCCCAGTTTGGCCGCCTTCGAGGCGGTTTCCTCCACAGTCCATCAAGTCATGAAGTTCCCTACTGCAAGAGGAATCGGAGTAGCATGGGGAAACACTCCATTAGCACGAAAATGCTATAGGGTGGCTCTCAAGAAGAAGGAGGCGTGTTTCTCAGTGGATACTAGAGACGACGCGTATGTCCACCCAGAATCCGCAGAGGCGGATACAGAAGTCCCACTGTATCCTGGTAATCCTGAGAGAGTGATACGGCTGTCCGCTCATATGCCGGTCCCAGACCGAGACCGCACAGTGGCACTGCTGAGAGAGTATGCTGATTTGTTCGCATGGAAACCCCAGGATATGCCTGGGCTGGACCCCGCGATCATGCAGCACCACCTAGCTGTGAGGGCAGACGCCCGCCCCGTGTCGCAAAAGAAGCGGACAGTAAATTGGACAAGAAAACAAGCGGTCCAAGAAGAAATAACAAAACTGTTGGAGGCAGGTTTCATCAGGGAAGTCCAATACCCGACGTGGCTGTCGAATGTAGTAATGGTGGGCAAGGCGGATGGAAGCTGGCGGATGTGCATAGATTTTACCAACCTCAACGACGCCTGTCCCAAGGACCCATATCCGCTGCCTAATATCGATCAACTGGTGGACGCCACAGCAAACCATGAGACGTTGTCTTTCTTGGACATGTTCTCGGGATACCACCAGATCCCTCTGGCAAAGGCGGACCAAGAAAAAACATCATTCTCGACGCCCTTCGGCAATTACTGCTACAATGTGATGCCGTTTGGCCTAAAAAATGCCGGAGCGACGTACCAGAGGATGATTGACAGAGTTTTTCAAGATCAGTTGGGTCATCACATGGAAGCATACGTTGATGACCTGCTGGTTAAGACCAAGGCGGGTGAGGACCACCTGGGAGACCTCAGGAAAACCTTCGACACCTTGAAGGCGTTCCAACTTCGCTTGAATCCGAAGAAATGCGTCTTTGGCGCATCCTCAGGGAAGTTTTTGGGATTCATAATCACCAGGCGGGGAATCGAGGCGAACCCCAAGAAGATAGAAGCTATTATACAGACACCACCCCCTAAGACAGTGAGAGATGTCAAAACGTTGACGGGGCGGTTAGCGGCTATGAACAGATTCATCCCAAAGTCCGCCGAAAGGCAGGCGCCATTCTTCGCCACTCTGAAGGCGGCGGCCAAGTTCTCATGGACGGAAGAGTGTTCTACGGCTTTTGAGGAACTCAAGGCATTCCTCACCACTCCGCCGACGCTAGCAGCCCCGGTTCCCGGAGATGAGCTATACCTGTACGTCGCCATCGCGGCTACAGCTGTCAGCTCAGTTCTCGTGAAGCGGATGGACAAGGAAGAACGCCCGGTCTTCTACACGAGCAAGTCGTTAGTAGATGCCGAAACCAGGTATTCTCCATTGGAGAAGTCAGCCTACGCGGTGATTATCGCCTCCAGGAAGCTGCGCCCATACTTCCATGCTCACACAATTCACGTTGTGACGAACTTACCACTCAAGGCAGCTCTCAGGTCCATGGGAGTGGCAGGGCGCATGTCCAAATGGCGGTAGAGCTCAGTGAGTATGACGTACACTTCCAACCACGGACAGCCATCAAGGCACAGGCTCTGGCTGATTTTGTGGTCGAAGGATGTGTCCGGGCGGAAGGACGCCCGGATGATTACTGGGAGCTCTACGTGGATGGAGCATCGAGCAAGAACGGAGCAGGGGCGGGTATAGTGTTAAAAAGCCCCCAGGGAGTCCTACACGAAACCGCCCTCCGTTTCAACAGGCCACGAACCAACAATGCGGCGGAGTACGGGGCGCTCATTGCAGGGCTCAGAATGGCCAAAGCCATGGGAGTATCTCATCTCAAGGTTTTCTCTGACTCCGCCATTGTGGTCAACCAGCTCAGTGGGGTGTACGAGGTCCGGGAGGAAACTCTGGCCCCGTACAACGATCAAGCCAAGATCGCCCTCAAGGGTTTCGAAACAACGGAGATCCATCAGGTGGCGAGAGAAGACAACGCCCACGCTGACGCTCTCTCTAAGCTCGCTACCGCTCTCAGCTTCGAAGAGGACAGGATGATCACCGTGGAGAAAGAAAGAGAAGAGGGTGAGTGTATGGCCGTCGATGCCCAGACAAGCGTAACACCGCCCACAGCGCCACTCACGGATTGGCGTGCGCCAGTACGGACTTTTATTGAAACGGACGCCCTCCCGGCGGACCGAGCGCTGGCTACCAAGGTTCGTAGACGAGCGGCAAGATGTGTTTTGCTGGACGGCGAAATGTACCGTAAGTCCTCGGCAGGGCCATACTTGCGATGCTTAAGTGATGAGGAGGCTTCTTTCACTTTGAGAGAAATCCACCAAGGCGTTTGCGGGATGCATATAGGCGCCAAAAGCCTGGAAAAGAATATATTATTGCAGGGGTACTATTGGCCAAAAATCCACCGAGACTCGGAAGAGCTGGTCAAGCGGTGCCACAAGTGTCAGCTATTCGCTAACACGCACCACCTGCCCTCCACCGCTCTCCAGCCAATAGTTTCGCCATGGCCGTTCGCCTTCTGGGGGATGGATTTGCTAGGACCATTCCCAGAAGCGGTAGGCAAGAGAAAGTACATCATCGTGGGGTGGATTACTTCACCAAATGGGTGGAGGCCGAAGCTCTCGCCTCCATCACGGCATATCAGGTGCAGAAGTTCGTGTTGAAAAACATCATCACTCGCTTCAGCCTTCCTCTAGGATTTGTCTGCGATCATGGCACTCAGTTTGATTGCACGGCGTTCCTTGACTTTTGTGAAGAGTTCAAAATCATGGTTCGCTTGGCGTCGGTGGCATATCCCCAGGCGAACGGGCAGGCGGAAGCCATCAATAAGCTCATCTTGCAAGGATTGAAGAGGAGAGTGGATGCGGCTAAGGGAAAATGGGTCGATGAGTTGCCCAACATCCTATGGGCGCACAGGACTTCGTACAAAACAGCCACAGATGAAACCCCTTACACCCTGGTATATGGAACCGAAGCAGTCCTGCCCGTGGAGGTTAATCTGCCTAGCCTTCGGATTCAGCACTTCAACCACGCCAACAATGATGCAGGCTTACATCATAATTTGGACATGTTAGAAGAACGATGGGAGGATGCAGCTATCCGCCTGGTAGCTGAAAAGGAACAATTGGCTAGGCGATACAACGCTCATCTTCGCCCTCATCACCTGGAACAAGGTGACTGGGTGGTTCGAAAGGTTTTCGGCCGGTCCCCCAACAGGGCAAACTAAACGCCAATTGGGAAGGGCCATACAAGGTCCGTGAAGTGATCGGTCCAAGCACCTTTAAACTCGAACACCCTACCGGCGAACCCATACACAAGACATGGAACGCCATGCACTTGCGGAAGTACAGTGCAAATGAAGACAAGACCTAGCTCACTCTGCAACTTTCCATCCTTGCTTTACTTTTGGGTTTGGTTTATTTTGAAGGCAACCTACTAAGGGCGTACATGTAAGGAAAGGAAGGCAGTTTCATTCAAGTATATATATACGATATTATGTATCAACAAATAAGTACTACTAAAAGCATGGCCGGGTTCGAACTCCCCTAGGAGGAACTTAACCCCTGTGCCAAGTTCGGATTCCCCAGGGTGGATTCTAGCTCATCAGCGTTCGGGTTCCCCTAGGCGGAACCCAACTCTTCGTTGAATTCAGTTTTCCCCAGGGCGGATCTACTTCATCAGCGTTCGGGTTCCCCAAGGCGGAACCCAACACCTCGTTGAGTTCAGTTTTCCCCAGGGCGGAATCTAGCTCATCAGTGTTCGGGTTCCCCAAGGCGGAACCCAACATTCCCTCCAACTTCGGGTTCCCCTAGGCGGAACCCAACTCTTCGTTGAATTCAGTTTTCCCCACGGGCGGAATCTACTTCATCAGCGTTCGGGTTCCCCAAGGCGGAACCCAACACCTCGTTGAGTTCAGTTTTCCCCAGGGCGGAATCTAGCTCATCAGTGTTCGGGTTCCCCAAGGCGGAACCCAACATTCCCTCCAACTTCGGGTTCCCCAAGGCGGAACCCAACACCTCGTTGAGTTCAGTTTTCCCCAGGGCGGAACCCAACACTTCGTTGTCCAGTTTTCCCTAAGGGGAAATCTATCTCAGTAATCATGCGAATTTCACGCAAACAAAACAAAAAGAGAGAAGAAAAAGGGGATGACAATTGGATAACAATGGCATTTCATTTCTCATCCTGACATGGCGGATTGATACGTTTGTTACAAAGGACAGGGAGCCGAAAAGAAGAGCAAATTTACAAGACATGGAATTACTCGCGCCCGCCTGATGATCCCATTTTTTCCGCCCGGGACCTCTCAGTCCGAGCCTTCTTCTTCAGCTCCTTGTGCCGGAGAGTCACCTCGGAGTGCGCCTCGAGCAACAGCTCCTTGCGACGCGGTCCGAGGAGAGCACTTGAGAATCAGCGGACTCCTCCTTAAACTCCTGCGCCATCAACCGCCGGGACGCAGAGCGAAACATCTGCTCCTGGTTCCAGGAACAATCGATGTTCCCCCGTCGGAGTTCATGGCGGACGGCAGTGAGGGTGTTGTCAAGAGCGCCCTGCACCCGGTCGCCTAACTCCGCTTCAGCCTTCTCAGCGACCGCCTTCTCAACGTCCGCCCTCAGCGCCTGAAGGGTCTCCTCTGTCTCTTTCAAAACAAGGCCGCGGCTCTCCAGGTCCCTTGTCTTGGCCCCCAGATCCTCGGCCATGACCGCCCTGTCGGTCTCCAAGAGGACCACCTGCTCCTTCAGGGCGTCCTTATCCGCCTCCGCCTGGGACAGGGCCGCCTCCACCTCGTAGCGCTTCTGCTGCTCCGCCTGTAAGTCCAACATGTGTTCAGTGGCTTGGTTAGCGTGCGCAACACGGATCAAATCCAATTCATAAGAGGTAGTTACCAGAAGCCGGGCCACCTCCTCGTCCATTTCCTTTTTCGCCCTGGAATACTTGGCTTTCCATTGCTGAGTGGCGGCCCGAGCTTCCCGCAGTTGGCCTTCCAGCTCCTCAGCACCTTGGGGCCGCTCGGCCCTAAGCGCATTATCCGCCGAAAGCAGTGCGCCGGCGGTTCCCAAAAGCTGCAAACACAAGCAATCCAACAATTACTTACAAAAAAAAATAGCAGGACAAAACTAGTGTATGACATCGCAAAGGGATCTTACCCTGGCTCCAATCGCCATTTGCTCCATCGCCATACTGCGAACCCCCTCCTCCGACCGGGGGTGGTCGATGTCCCAGTCGGCCGCCAGTTGGAGAGCGGCTCGCGTGAGAATCTCGTTGCCGCTTAGGGTGGGCTGCATCGCCGGAAGGCGGGCGGAGCTGTACTCCCCAGAAGAAGCCTGGGGTTTCGAAGAGCTCTCCGACCGTTTTCTCTTCCCGGAATCTTTCTTGGCTAACGTCTTACGGCGCTTTGCCTTATCCTTCGGCGATGGCGGACTCCTGGCCGGCTCGGTTCGTTTCTCCAGGCGATCCTTATCCGCTTTCTCTTTTTCTGGGTGGGCGGTTCGTGCGCTTCGCGTTCCCTCCTGCTGATCCGCCACCGGAGTTTCAGGTTGCGGCTGAGTATCAGCAGACGCTCCCCGCATCCTGGCATTCAGCAGCGCCGCGAAGATGGAGTTCTCTGCACCAAGTCAAAACAAGCAAACATGTTAGGCATTTGAGAAAGAATAAGACTGGATACACACTAAGGGCGCCCAACTACAGAAGCATCGCTCTCAAAATTGTCCGCTCACCACCGCCGCCTAGCCAGGCCTTCAGGACGGTCCGGCCCCTCTTCTTCAGGTTGTAATTCCAGGTGTTCACCCAGTTCACAATGGTAGCATCATTCTCCTGAAGGCGGCCGGGGTTATTGAACACCTCGATGGCCCCATAAGACCATGTGGGTCGAAGGCGCTCCGCCCAGAACGCATCCTCCGGCGAATCAGCTTTCACAAAGAAAAAGCTGTGCCACCACACGGAGTCCGCCTTGATGGCACCATAAACTCCGCTCCCTGAGTGCGCCATCCTCTTTGAGAAAGTAATACCATTTTGGTTAATCTTGGCTCTGTAGAGATGGCGGAATACTCGGGCGCTGGGAGCGACATTCCTCTTCACACATGACACCTGAAACGCTGCCATGACTGCCCAGGCGTGGGGTTGGAGAGCTCCCAAGGACGCTCCTAGCAGATCCAAGACATCCAGCTCCCAAGGATCCAGAGGGAAACGGAGACCGTACATAAGCGCCTCCACCCAAACGCCCATCCATCCGGGCGGACAGTTTCCGATTGAGCAAAGTCGGGCAGGGGCAGCGTACGAGAAGCGCTGGGGCATGTCACAGTCGTTCAAAACTTTCGCCAGGGCGTTCGTCTTGACATATGGAAAGTATCCCGGACCGAACACTTCCCGGCAGTCTGCGGGAGACCCCTCCCACATCTGCTCCCAAGTTCTGATCCTGTACCCATACTTCTCCACAGCCCCGGTGTCAAGATCAAAACCCCAAGACTCCTTGGTGAATCCGGCTTGCCACGACGCGAACCGGCGAACAATGTTTGAGTTGGGTTTCTTGAACCTGGCTTCTGCCTGACGGCGGAGCTGCTCCGCCGAAGGGGAAGGCAGCGGATCAGCATCCTCAGTGAAGGTGTACTCCATGTCAAAGTCGGCGTACGGGTTGAAGACTATGTCGGAATCCTCCGGATAAGGCATCTGCCCTTTGAGTTTGGGATCCGCTGCATCCGACCCTTCCTCGTCAAACTTTTCTTCCCTGACAGGCTCGGGGGACAGAGGCGGACTCGAGTGACGAGACGGAGATGACGATGACGAAGATGAGGACGACGCATCCGCCCCCGTTCCTCTCCTCCCTTCATCATAACCTCCTACAACAGAAGGACAAGGGGCACAAATCAGAAGAGGAGGAGGAACGAACACCAGGGGGCGAGCGGATACCGGAGCCGTGCTTGTCCCGTCCTCTTGGGACGGGCGGGCGGCAGAGCGTCGACGTTCCCTCATGCCTCTCAACACACTCTCTAAAAGGTCATAATCCACGGAGGATGATGACCCACTAGACGACATCTCACACGCAAGCAGAAATGCGAAAGAAAAAAAAAACAAATGGGCGGACACAAAAGAAATTGATTGAATGAAAGAATGTTCAAAGAAACCTACTTGCTTCGGCGGAGGAAGACGACTCAGAATCAGAAGGCATCTTTGATGAATGTTTTGGAAGAAGGCGGACAAGCTCAAAGAGTTGTAAGGACAAGGCGGACAAGCTCAAGAAAATTGGTTAGGGCGGAAGCTCTCAAGGATTTAGTTGACAAGCTGAAGTGCCGAAATGAAGGGGGGAGAACCTCTATTTATACAAGTGACGTGGTTTAGCGAAACGTCGCCAAATATAATCGTGCCACGTGTCCCCCAGGCAGTGGGCGAATAGGCTAGTAGCCTGCACAAAGGGTGGGACGCATGCAAGTTCACCTCAAAAGAAGAGCCCCCCCCGTTTCGGCCACCGGTAACAGCATCGGTGACAAGATAGAACTCAAGCCCCCCATTGGCCAGGGCGGTCCTTCACTGCAAGGTGTTCGAAGCAGTTCCATAATATCGCCTCGGGCCTCTTACGGCCTCGAGACCATACTGGGGGCAATTGATGGGCCCTTGAGTCGTATCCGCCCTCGTACATGATGAGGGCGGTCCATCACTCCAAGACATTCGAAGCAGTTCTATAGTATCGCCTCGAGCCTCTCGCGGCCTCAAGACCATACTGGGGGCAATTGATAGGCCCAAGTTGAATCCGCCCTCGAACATGGTCAGGGCGGTCGAAGTATCTCCAGGGCGGTCCTCTGTCCGCCTCAGCCAAAGGATCACCTGTCATAGCTACAGTTGGCCACCGCCCATTACTGATTGACGGTGACTCGCTGCGGCCCACCCAGAGCAGGACACGTGGACCCTGCCAGACCAATGGGACCTATAAATAACAGGGTCCCCCATTCAGAAGAAGGACAGACTTGGGACCATACGCCTGATACTACAAGCTTTCACGCTGTACGCTAAAGGCTATCGGTTCCGCCCACACCAAAGGGCTCTCGCCCGGTACTTCTCTGTAACCTATTCTCCCTACATTACCCACATACTTGTCACCTTACATATACTAACCCCTTGCACGTCCGCCCTGCAAGGTACCATCCGCCGAGACACTCCGAGGACGGATTCATTGCCTAAACCTCCAAAGAACCACAGTATTGATCCACCGGTCCAACTGGGCGGATCAATTACAACTTGAGAAGTCAATGATGCTAGGTGGAGAAGAACCTTTGACCTCTCAGCAAAGATATGTTTAATTTTATATTAGAAGCAATTTTTTATGGTAGACAATTGAGGAGCTTTGATGTGTAGAATGAATGCATTTGGATTATAGTTTTGGACTTCTCCACTGACATGTGGATTGTCAAATTTGGGCCATCAAGATCGATTGGTTACTGGAAGCTAGTGAATGAAGTTCATAGTATAAGAATTTCTTCTAAAAGCAAGATCAAATTTGTACAATTAAGTTGTCTGAAGAACATGCACAATAGGTATTAAAAATATTAGTGAAATTGCCAGTGAATCATATTAGTTTCATCATGCATAATTTTTTCTTGACATAATACCTTTTATTTATTTAAATGTACTTTTTTGTAAAAATAATATTTTTTTTGAAAAACTAGATTTAAAATATGAGTTTTAACGGTTTAATTTTTAAGGAAAAATAACACTTTTGCCTCATCTACTTTGTCAATTTAACAAATTACTATCTTTACTATAATTAAATTACTCTTTTTACCTCCTTCTATTTCAACCACTTTTACTTTTGAATCATTCATTTGAACTATCTTCTTCTTTTGAGACTGCGCACCTTGCATTTTGGTGGAAGTTCTATATATAAAAGGAGAAGGAGAGTTACTATTGAATAAATAGTGTTTGCTTCCCTCCATTAAAGTATTTAAGGTTTGGATCATAGGTTTTGAAGAGTGGTCTTTTGTGGGTCATCTTGTGTTGGGTGAGTTTGTGAGTTGTGAGAGTAAGTTTAACGTAGCAAAAACGGCCTCGCCTTTCCTGTCATTGTTCCACAATTTTTTTTCTTGTGTGCTACGCATTATGTCAATTAATCAATGTTGACTCTTATATTTGTTTTGTTCTTTTTCGGTTGCTCATTTCACAACCATCTCGCTATGTGCTAATCAACACTCTTCTATGTCATTTGGTTCTTTTCGGTTGCCCATTTCACTACCATCTCGAAATTTGACACCACTGTTAATCAAAACTACCATTACTTATCCTCTAAAATTTTCCGTTGCATCGCGCGGGTAATTCTAGTAGTAGTAAAGGCCAATAAGAAATCTTCATATTGGATTATCAATCGAATTATAAGCTAATCAAACATCTAGGAAGTTAAAATTTACCAATTTGTTAGGTTTGATGGATGAGATTTTTGTGTTACTATATAGGGTAAGAATAGATCCACCTGTCCATTTTTTGGGACGTGTACTTTGAATCTGGTTCCCTCCACTTCTCTTTTTTACACAATTCTCCACTTCCCTCCACATTTCAACATCAACCAAATGACAATGAGAATCAAATATTTGATTTTTTTTTGTGGAATGTTTTTGAAAGTTGAACCCATAAAACATATGACAATTTAGAATCATAAATTTAAGCCAATTTTTTCTTTATGAAAATGAAATTTGAACTTGAAAATTACAACTCAAATCCCATTTTGGACTTCAATTATCATCTCTATCGAATTAGACTTCAAATCATGATGGAATTATAAAATTCATGTTAGTCACGTGGTGTATGTACAATAGTATTTCTATAAATGTTAATTCTATTATAGAAATACTATTGTTACTGATGGAATTTATCATAAATTTTATTCATAAACTAAAGTTTCTATTTTGAATTTTTCAAATTTCACAATTTGGAATTTTGGTTAAATTCAAATGCTCTACTTTTTTTATCAAAATTTGTTTGATATTTACTTGATTTTGAGCCGACTTTGAGCTGATTTTTTTTATAGAAAAATGACTTTAAAAGGTCTCATGTGGCTGAAATACGGTGGTTAATTTGGTGGGATTTCACCCCCAAAAATAGACATTATAGATAGATTTTTTTAAACAAATGATATGAAGAGGTGTGTTGCTTGGTTTTGAAGAAACATAACTCTTTCTCATTATACCTACTAGATTAATCACCGGCCCGTTGGCCGGTTGATATCCAACTAATTTTTTTAACTCTTTATGTCTTATTTCTAACTGGCCGTTGGCCGGTTTCAGTATAAATTTATTTATTGTGTTTAAATAGTTTACTATAAAAATATTTAATTGTTAAGATTATGTAGATCTAGTTAATTCGGTGTAAAATTTTAGTCCTCGTTAGAATGACAATTCAAAAATCTTGAATGAAGGTTAGTATCAATTGTAACTTGTATGCATGTTTAGATGTGTATGATTGCATATTGTGTGTAAAGGTGAAGTGCATGCCTATATATAATCATAAAGGCGCATCATACATGTCATTAATCGGTTTTATAAATCATGTGAATCTTAATAAAATCATATCATGTCTTTTCACGATTTTAAGAACTCATATGAACCTTAGTACAACATGATTCTCATACTCTTTTATTTGTTATTGGTCCCGGTTCTCATATTTATTATCTTAATTTTTTTTCTGAAATTTCATTTTAATGAACCGACGTTTCGAGAACTCATATAAACCTTAGTAGAACATGATTTTCATAATTTTTTTATTATTGAGTTGAACTCTATTAAGAAATCATAATAATCAATATTTTTTTAGTAATAATAAAGACATAATGATAAAAAACTATGAATTATGATGAATGAGATTATGAATTTTAACCCGGTTCTCATACCTTATATATGAAATTATATCATGTTTTTATACAGTTTTGAGAACTCATATGAACGTTAGTTGAACCGATTCTCACACTTTTTTTATTTGTTATTAGTCTCGATTCTCATATTTATTGCAATGAAATTAAGATGATATATGAGTAATTCAAAGGAAAAATAGAAAGATTTGATTAAAGAATTTTTTTCATTTTTAATTTTCTTTTTAATGAACCAATGGTTTCGAGAACTCATATGAGCCTTAGTAGAACCCAGTTTTCGTACTGTTTTTTATTATTGAGTTAAAATATATTTAAGAAATCATAATAATCAATATTTTTACCGTATAACAGAGACCATAATGATAAAAAAATTATGAATTATGATAAATGGGGTCATGAAGTTTAACATGGTACCTTATATGAAATTATATAATTATCTCATACATGGATTTTAATAGATCAAGAAAATTGTTAGTAAAAATTAGTTCTCTAATTTATATGAACCTTAGTAGAACCCGATTCTCATACCTTATATGAAATTATATCATTCTCGCATACATGGATTTTAATAGATAAAAAATATCGTCAATATAAATCAGTTCTCAAATTTATATGAACCTTAGTAGAACCCGATTCTCATACCTTATATGAAATTATATCAATCTCTCATTCATGGATTTTAATAGAAAAAAAATATCATCAATATAAATCAGTTCTCAAATTTATATGAACCTTAGTAGAACCCGATTCTCATACCTTATATGAAATTATATCATTCTCTCATACATGGATTTAATAGATAAAAAATATCGTCAATATAAATCAGTTCTCAAATTTATATGAACCTTAGTAGAACCCGGTTCTCATATCATTCTCTCATATATGGACTTTAATATATCAAGAACATTGTTAGTGAAAATTGATTCTCAAATTTAGATGAACCTTAGTAGAACCCGGTTCTCACGTCTTACATGAAATTATATTATTTTTTTATCTTAATAAAGAGTATGAATATTGAAATAAACATAGAAAATAAAATAAAATAAAATAAATTCTTTTATTAGTTATTTTCCTACGATAAAAATTCATATACAATTTTCAATACAAAGAAGATTAGAAGATGAGTTCTTTTTATTTTTCATTAATCATGAAAAGGAGTTGGACTATTTTTTCAGAATACTTTTTAGTTTTTTCTCGATGATGAGGGGTTATAAAGAATGTGGGAATTAATATTAAAATTTAATGAAAAGAATGAAAAAAAACTAATTGGTGAGAATGCCTCTGATTGGCTAAAATGAGAAGAATGCCGGGAAGAGTAGAAGTGTGGGTTTTAGCATACGTGGCATAAAGGAAAAAAGATAAATCCATATTATAGAGTGTTGATTGGTAACCTATAAAAGGAGGCAACCTCCTCACTTTTTAATACACCTAAAAATATCTCCTCATCTCCCATAAAAAAATGTCTCAAAGGTTCGTCATTTTCATAAGTCTTGAAATTGAAGGCTTGGTAGTTCAATATCATATAATAATTTCTTAGAACCTTACACTTTTATAAACGAGTAAGAGTATGTTTCATGAAACATGATTTCATTCACGACTCTACTAAGCTTGAAGAGAATTAAGTGGTCTTACGATTCCAATTTTCAATATGGACATGAATTCATGTTTGTGTATTGTCAACAAAAATTTGTTCGTAATTTTTTTTACGATTTATGTAATCGATAAATGAAAATGTAAGACCTAACAATTGATTCCTTCGCG